>JAXCGZ010007669.1:55000-95000 GCA_037179515.1 Halocaridina rubra
ATCCAGCCATATAATAATAATGATAATAATAATAATAATAATAATAATAATAATAATAATAATAATAATAATAATAATAATAGTAATAATAATAATAATAATGAAAATAATAATAATAATAACAATAATAATAATAATAATAATAATAATAATAATAATAATAATAATAATAATAATAATAATAATAATAATAATAATAATAATAATAATAATAACAATAATAAATCTTTATTTCCATTACATAATGGGTATTCTTCAGCCGGGGCAAGCCCCAATCCCCCACTGTGGTGACCAACCACAGCAGTACCTGCCAGGAAACAGCTTAAACTCTCGGTCTTAGACGGGAATCGATCTCTCGACCTCGTGAATGCTAAGCCAGCGCGTTATCACTGTACTAGAAACAGTGACCCCATAAGAACATGGGGAAAATTGCGAATCAATTCCAGAATACGCACCCGATGGATCTCAATCGCAGATGAAGTAACCATCACCCAAGCTCAGTCCAAAATTAGGTACCTTACAAGGATTTCCTAAGGGAATTAATTGTTCAGTTATGCTCCGTTAAGTTAGGTTATCCCACCTGCGGGCCACAAGGGAAGGTCCGCTCACCCTCAAGGGTGAACATCCAAGAACCGAAAAGTTAGGTTAACCTAACCTTACCTAACATGCGTCTCAAACTTACTTTAAGCACCTAAAAATAACAACAGGTGACTATTCTGAGAATTATGCAAAATTGCTTGCAATTATATTGTTTTGCCGATTTTTAATCATCCCCATTCGAATGGGGGTAGAAACAGACAGGTTGGAACTGGGGAATTAAGACTGGATTCCTTACCTAACGCTCTGCGGTAGGATCAAACACGGGTTTGTCACTTCCCGAATCGAGTGCTGTAATCACTGCTTTATCGCTGTTCCCCTAAAGGGGGGTTTACATGGTCAAACGGTTCGTCGAACGCGGTTCGACAGACAAGTGTTTGAAGTGATGTTCGAACGTGTGAACGGGGTATTTGGTTGTCGAACACGGAACGTGTTCGACAACCAAATACCCAGTTCACACGTTCGAACATCACTTCAAACACTTGTCTGTCGAACCGCGTTCGACAAACCGTTTGACCGTGTAAACCCCCCTTAAATTGCCTTCCAAAAAAATTACATATTATAAAAAAGAATTTTTCACTCCGTTACAAAGGCCTGGCCATCCTATAATGTATTCAAGTGGCCAACCAACGAATAAAGCAAAAAGTGGATCTCCCATTTATTTCTTATTCTTTTTAAAATGTTTTTTCCCCACTAATGAAGGGTCGCTGTTTTGTGGCTGCCGTAACTCGCATGAAGAGCTTTTCCCTCTGGGATAGTCTGGGGGGATGCTCACCCTTTCCCAGTGGTCCCAGGGGATGGGGGGAGAGGTGAGTGTAGGGGGGGAAGGGCTCTGAAGTCATGGTAGTCTTTTCAACGTATAACATTTAAGAGGTCGGCCAAAAGTAGATATACAATATTTTCTATTCTTTATTTTTTCAACATTTCTGGCTGAGGGATTACCTCGCTGAGGCTATTTGTCATGATCGCTGCTCTTATATACCAATGAGACTTAGGGAACGGTATATTTATTTTTGTCTACCCTCTATGATTGCTACGCTTTAATACTAGTGCGACATAGGAAACTATATATAAATTTTTTGGTCCACCCTGTATTTATCAGTGGGGAAGCTAATGCGTAAGGCAGCAGGATTAATGAGCACACAGTTAGATGTGTGAGGTCAGTGGTGGAAGAATATTATATAATACAAAATAAAAAACAAATTAATTAATTAATTTAGAAAATCAATCTCATATTTTGAGTAAAAAAACAAAAACAAAAACTAAATGTTAAGAAAAAATGACAACGAAGAATTTTCATTGTGTGGTTAGCGCGGTCGACACTGAAAGTTGCAAACCAGCGTTCGAGTCCACCAAGGGGCATTAGGAAGGGTATCGAGACTATATTCCCCAGCTCCTACCAGTTTTTGCCCAATCCAAAAACAGTAAACAATAACAACAACAATAAGAAAATAAGACGTAATACACACACACACACACACACACACACACACACACACACACACACATACATACATACATAGACACACATACAAAACCTTCACATGACAAAACTAGGATAACTAGGAAACGGGGAATTACGGAAAATGCAGTGTGTCCGTGATATCAGTATGTACAAATACAAGCAATATATTGATGACTAGTAAATGGGGAACCACTAGTATTGTAATATTTCACCATATTGTGAAAAAAGTTTACACAAGCAAGCGAAATTCGGATGGCAAGGACGTGGGGAACTACACACAGTTTTGTACCGCTGATATTTATAATAAATAAACAAAAACACAGAAGTAAACAAATGTAACCTTAAAAGAACTATTTAAAACTTTCTTATGACAAACAGATAGATAGATAGATAAATGGATAGATAGATAGATAGATATTTAGATAGATAGATAGATAGATATATAGATAGATAGACATATGTCAATTTTGCTAGTAATCACAAGATTAAAAAATCATTATTTCACACAAAAAATAGATAGATAGATAGATAGATAGATAAATAGATAGATAGATAGATAGATAGATAGATAGATAGATAGATAGATAGATAGATAGATAGAGAGAGAGAGAGAGAGAGAGAGAGAGAGAGAGAGAGAGAGAGAGAGAGAGAGAGAGAGAGAGAGAGAGAGAGAGAGAGAGAGAGAGAGAGAGAGAGAAACTGCCATATAGAAAGACATATATATATATATATATATATATATATATATATATATATATATATATATATATATATATATATATATATATATATATATATATATATATATATATATATATATATATATATATATATATATATATATATATATATATATATATATATATATATATATATATATATATAGTAAGGAAGCCCATCAGTGAAACAAAACTTATAAAACAATGCTATATTTCGGATCCTAACTGGATCCCTTTAGGGGGATCCGAAATATAGCATTGTTTTATAAGTTTTGTTTCACTGATGGACTTCCTTACTATTTAGTGCTGTATGCTAACAGTTTGTACTTTTATATATATATGTATATATATATATATATATATATATATATATATATATATATATATATATATATATATATATATATATATATATATATATATATATATATATATTAGTAAACAGATAGATAAGTAGATAGATAAATTGATAGTTAGCTAGCTAGCTAGATAGACAGATAGATAGATAGATAGAGAGAGAGAGAGAGAGAGAGAGAGAGAGAGAGAGAGAGAGAGAGAGAGAGAGAGAGAGAGAGAGAGAGAGAGAGAGAGAGAGAGAGAGAGAGAATTTGTCAGTAACTAGAAATAAATCCTTCGGTTTACTTTCAACATTGAAGAATGGTTGCTATGGCGACACTTACTTTTTTCTTTTTACGATTATATTCTCTCTCTCTCTCTCTCTCTCTCTCTCTCTCTCTCTCTCTCTCTCTCTCTCTCTCTCTCTCTCTCACACACACACACACACACACACACACACACACACACACACAAATACAGACACACACACACACACACACACACACACACACACACACACACACACACACACACAGAGCATTATAATAACTATTGTATACAACCCACCAAGGAACCAAAATAGGCTTGAAGTTTATGAGGAAAGTCATATAGGTACTATTGAAGTCATAAACTCAGTTGTTAACATGGCACGGAAAAAAAATTTAGGATTTTGATTATGGGAGACTTTAATCATAAAGAGATAGATTGGATAAATCTTGACCCACACAGTGGTGAGGACTCATTCGGGGCAAGATTCCTAGATTGCACACAAGGGAATTTCCTACACCAACATGTAATGGAACCAACAAGGGCCAGGGGTGGGGATGAGCCATCACTACTTGATCTAGTGTTCACAGATAATGTGTTGGATATTGAAAATATTGAGTATGAACCACCAATTGGAAAGAGTGACCACTGTGTGTTGTTGAAGAAGTATATCATTGAAGATATTCTTCCTGAGAGTAGAGGCACTGAGGACATGAGGAGATGGGTCCTCCATGACCCGTTCCACCCATCCGTGGGTGGAGAATCTTAAAAAAAAAAAAACAAAAAAAGAGGACATGAGGAGGAACTATCCGAAAGGAGATTACATCAAAATGAATGAGCTTTTTGCAGTTATTGACTGGAGAACCTTATTTCACAACAAATCTGTACAAGAAATGTATGACATCTTTTGTGAGAAATATGGGAAGATAGTAGATTGCTGCATACCTGTCACCAAAGTAGGTGTAATTCATGCCAGAGAGAAATGGTTCGAGAATGGGTGTAAAAGAGCTAAGGAGTGGAAAGACAAATGCTGGAAAAGGTATAGGAGGAGAAAAAACATAAATGCCTGGCAAACCTACAAAAGAGCAAGAAATGACTACCTAAGTAAAAGGAGAGAGGCAGAGAGAGACTATGAGAGGGACATCACCAGGAAGGCTAAAGAAAATCCCAAGATTTCCACAGCTTTATCAGAGGAAAACTGAAGGTAAAAGAATAGGTTTTAAGGCTAAAGAGAGCGGATGGAAGCATCACTGAGACGGATGAAGAGATCTGCAAAGAATTGAACAAGGAGTTTCAGTCAGTATTTACAGTAGAAAATACCCCACCCCCTCAGATTGCAGTGATAGAAGCTCAAGGGCCGGTATTAGAGAACATCAACCTTACAGCCACAGAGGTATGCAAAGCGCTGATGGATTTAGATGTTCATAAAGCTACAGGTCCTGATGACATATCCCCTCATGTGCTTAAAAAATGCGCAAACACAATATCAGTGGCACTAAGTATCATCTTTAAGGAGTCACTGGAGTCGGGGGAGATTCCAAGATGCTGGAAACAAGCAAATGTGATACCTATCTTCAAAAAGAGAAGGAGGGATATGGCTCTGAACTATAGACCAGTTTCCTTGACCAGCATAGTTTGCAAAGTTATGGAGAAACTACTAAGGAAATATATCTCTCTTCACTTGGAATCCTTCAACTTTTTGTCAGTGAGGCAACATGGCTTCAGAGAAGGTAGATCAACAGTAACAAACTTATTAGAATTTTATGATGAGGTAAGCCAAATCTTACAGGAAAGAGAGGGCTGGGCAGATTGCATATTCCTAGACTTCCAGAAAGCGTTTGACACTGTTCCACATGGGAGACTTATTAGGAAGCTGCAATCAATGGCTAGAATAGGTGGAAATGTTTTGGAATGGATAAAAACTTACTTAGAAGGAAGGGAACAGAGGGTTAGAGTAAGACACTCAGTGTCTGAATGGAGAAGAGTTAGTAGTGGAGTTCCACAGGGTTCAGTTTTAGGGCCACTTTTGTTCCTTGTATATGTAAATGACCTACCAGAGTCTGTAAATTCATTCATGAATATGTTTGCAGATGATGCAAAGATTGTGAAGAAAGTAAAAAACGAGAATAATGGTAGAGAACTTCAGGAGGATCTAAATAATCTGCATGAGTGGTCAGAAAAGTGGCTAATGAAATTCAATACTTCAAAATGTAAGGTAATGAGAATGGGTACAAGTGCAAGAAGACCCAAGCTTGACTACTCGGTGGCTGGAGTACAACTTCAAGAGACAGAAAATGAGAGATCTAGGAGTAAACATACTGGCAGATTTGTCTCCAGAAATACATATAAATGGCATAGTAAGGGCAGCATATGCATTCTTATCAAATGTAAGGGTAGCCTTCAGGCACATGGACAAGGAAATGTTAAAAACTATTTATGTAACCTATGTGAGGCCAAAACTCGAATATGCAGCCCCCTTTTGGAATCCGCACTTGAAAAAGCACATAGCTAAGCTTGAAAAAGTTCAAAGACATGCCACGAAACTGGTGCCAGAAATACGCAATCTCAGTTATGATGAAAGGCTGAGGGAATTAGACTTACCATCACTCGAAGCTAGAAGAGTGAGGAGGGATATGGTGACAGTCTTTAAATTCCTTCATGGTTATGATAGAGTGGATAGGGATCGATATTTTGATATGGCCGGCTCTAGAACTAGAGGTCATAGTTTGAAGCTTGGAAAGAAAACTTCTTTGCAGGATGTAAGGAAATACTTTTTCAGTGTAAGAGTAGTTGATAACTGGAATTGGCTAAGCGAGGAGGTAGTTAATGCTATCTCAAACCATAGTTTTAAGGACAGGTATGATAAGTATCACTAAGTCTAAAAATGGAACCGATGAGGAGACGGGAAGATACGAGCTTTGGGCTCTTTCCCGTAAACACAATTAGGTAATCACACCAACATGTAATGGAACCAACAAGGGCCAGGGGTGGGGATGAGCCATCACTACTTGATCTAGTGTTCACAGATAATGTGTTGGATATTGAAAAAATTGAGTATGAACCACCAATTGGAAAGAGTGACCACTGTGTGTTGTTGATGGAGTATATCATTGAATATATTCTTCCTGAGAGTAGAGGCACTGAGGACATGAGGAGGAACTATCCGAAAGGAGATTACATCAAAATGAATGAGCTTTTTGCAGTTATTGACTGGAGAACCTTATTTTACAACAAATCTGTACAAGAAATGTATGACATCTTGTGAGAAATATGGGAAGATAGTAGATTGCTGCATACCTGTCACCAAAGTAGGTGTAATTCATGCCAGAGAGAAATGGTTCGATAATGGGTGTAAAAGAGCTAAGGAGTGGAGAGACAAATGCTGGAAAAGGAATAGGAGGAGAAAAAACATAAATGCCTGGCAAACCTACAAAAGAGCAAGAAATGACTACCTAAGTAAAAGGAGAGAGGCATAGAGAGACTATGAGAGGGACATCACCAGGAAGGCTAAAGAAAATCCCAAGCTTTTCCACAGCTTTATCAGAGGAAAACTGAAGGTAAAAGAACAGGTTTTAAGGCTAAAGAGAACGGATGGAAGCATCACTGAGACAGATGAAGAGATCTGCAAAGAATTGAACAAGGAGTTTCAGTCAGTATTTACAGTAGAAGATACCCCACCCCCTCAGATTGCAGTGATAGAAGCTCAAGGGCCGGTATTAGAGAACATCAACCTTACAGCCACAGAGGTATGCAAAGCGCTGATGGATTTAGATGTTCATAAAGCTACAGGTCCTGATGACATATCCCCTCATGTGCTTAAAAAATGCGCAAACACAATATCAGTGGCACTAAGTATCATCTTTAAGGAGTCACTGGAGTCGGGGGAGATTCCAAGATGCTGGAAACAAGCAAATGTGATACCTATCTTCAAAAAGGGAAGGAGGGATACGGCTCTGAACTATAGACCAGCTTCCTTGACCAGCATAGTTTGCAAAGTTATGGAGAAACTACTAAGGAAACATATCTCTCTTCACTTGGAATCCTTCAACTTTTTGTCAGTGAGGCAACATGGCTTCAGAGAAGGTAGATCAACAGTAACAAACTTATTAGAATTTTATGATGAGGTAAGCCAAATCTTACAGGAAAGAGAGGGCTGGGCAGATTGCATATTCCTAGACTTCCAGAAAGCGTTTGACACTGTTCCACATGGGAGACTTATTAGGAAGCTGCAATCAATGGCTAGAATAGGTGGAAATGTTTTGGAATGGATAAAAACTTACTTAGAAGGAAGGGAACAGAGGGTTAGAGTAAGACACTCAGTGTCTGAATGGAGAAGAGTTAGTAGTGGAGTTCCACAGGGTTAAGGTTTAGGGCCACTTTTGTTCCTTGTATATGTAAATGACCTACCAGAGTCTGTAAATTCATTCATGAATATGTTTGCAGATGATGCAAAGATTGTGAAGAAATTAAAAAACGAGAACAATGGTAGAGAACTTCAGGAGGATCTAAATAATCTGCATGAGACGTCAGAAAAGTGGCTAATGAAATTCAATACTTCAAAATGTAAGGTAATGAGAATGGGTACAAGTGCAAGAAGGCCCAAGCTTGACTACTCGGTGGCTGGAGTACAACTTCAAGAGACAGATAATGAGAGACCTAGGAGTAAACATACTGGCAGATTTGTCTCCAGAAATACATATAAATGGCATAGTAAGGGCAGCATATGCATTCTTATCAAATGTAAGGGTAGCCTTCAGGCACATGGAGAAGGAAATGTTCAGAAATATTTATGTAACCTATGTGAGGCCAAAACTCGAATATGCAGCCCCCTTTTGGAATCCGCACTTGAAAAAGCACATAGCTAAGCTTGAAAAAGTTCAAAGACATGCCACGAAACTGGTGCCAGAAATACGCAATCTCAGTTATGATGAGAGGCTGAGGGAATTAGACTTACCATCACTCGAAGTAGAAGAGTGAGGGGGGATATGGTGACAGTCTTTAAATTCCTTCATGGTTATGATAGAGTGGATAGGGATCGATATTTTGATATGGCCGGCTCTAGAACTAGAGGTCATAGTTTGAAGCTTGGTAAGAAAACTTCTTTGCAGGATGTAAGGAAATACTTTTTCAGTGTAAGAGTAGTTGATAATTGGAATTGGCTAAGCGAGGAGGTAGTTAATGCTATCTCAATCCATAGTTTTAAGGACAGGTATGATAAGTATCACTAAGTATAAAATGGAACCGATGAGGAGACGGGAAGATACGAGCTTTGGGCTCTTTCCCGTAAACACAATTAGGTAATCACAATTAGGTAATCACACACACACACACACACACACACACACACACACACACACACACACACTCACAGGTTTTAAGGCTAAAGAGAGCAGATGGAAGCATCACTGAAACGGATGAAGAGATCTGCAAAGAATTGAATAAGGAGTTTCAGTCAGTATTTACAGTAGAAAATACCCCACCCCCTCAGATTGCAGTGATAGAAGCTCAAGGGCCGGTATTAGAGAACATCAACCTTACAGCCACAGAGGTATGCAAAGCGCTGATGGATTTAGATGTTCATAAAGCTACAGGTCCTAATGACATATCCTCTCATGTGCTTAAAAAATGCGCAAACTCAATATCAGTGGCACTAAGTATCATATTTAAAAAGTCACTGGAGTCAGGGGAGATTCCAAGATGCTGGAAACAAGCAAATGTGATACCTATCTTCAAAAAGGGAAGGAGGGATATGGCTCTGAACTATAGACCAGTTTCCTTGACCAGCATAGTTTGCAAAGTTATGGAGAAACTTCTAAGGAAACATATCTCTCTTCACTTGGAATCCTTCAACCTTTTGTCAGTGAGGCAACATGGCTTCAGAGAAGGTAGATCAACAGTAACAAACTTATTAGAATTTTATGATGAGGTAAGCCGAATCTTACAGGAAAGAGAGGGCTGGGCAGATTGCATATTCCTAGACTTCCAGAAAGCGTTTGACACTGTTCCACGTGGGAGACTTATTAGGAAGCTGCAAGAAATGGCTTGAATAGGTGGAAATGTTTTGTAATGGATAAAAACTTACTTAGAAGGAAGGGAACAGAGGGTTAGAGTAAGACACTCAGTGTCTGAATGGAGAAGAGTTGGTAGTGGAGTTCAATAGGGTTCAGTTTTAGGGCCACTTTTGTTCCTTGTATATGTAAATGACCTACCAGAGTTGGTAAATTCATTCATGAATATGTTTGCAGATGATGCAAAGATTGTGAAGAAAGTAAAAAACGAGAACAATGGTAGAGAACTTCAGGAGGATCTAAATAATCTGCATGAGTGGTCAGAAAAGTGGCTAATGAAATTCAATACTTCAAAATGTAAGGTAATGAGAATGGGTACAAGTGCAAGAAGGCCCAAGCTTGACTACTCTGTCCCTGGAGTACAACTTCAAGAGACAGAAAATGAGAGAGATCTAGGAGTAAACATACTCTCAGATTTGTCTCCAGAAATACATATAAATGGCATAGTAAGGGCAGCATATGCATTCTTATCAAATGTACGGGTAGCCTTCAGGCACATGGACAATGAAATGTTCAGAAATATTTATGTAACTTATGTGAGGCCAAAACTCGAATATGCAGCCCCCTATTGGAATCCACACTTGAAAAAGCACATAGCTAAGCTTGAAAAAGTTCAGAGACATGCCACGAAACTGGTGCCAGAAATACGCAATCTCAGTTATGATGAGAGGCTGAGGGAATTAGGCTTACCATCACTCGAAGCTAGAAGATTGAGGGGGGATATGGTGACAGTCTTTAAATTCCTTCATGGTTATGATAGAGTGGATAGGGATCGATATTTTGATATGGCCGGCTCTAGAACTAGAGGTCATAGTTTGAAGCTTGGTAAGAAAACTTCTTTGCAGGATGTAAGGAAATACTTTTTCAGTGTAAGAGTAGTTGATAATTGGAATTGGCTAAGCGAGGAGGTAGTTAATGCTATCTCAATCCATAGTTTTAAGGACAGGTATGATAAGTATCACTAAGTATAAAATGGAACCGATGAGGAGACGGGAAGATACGAGCTTTGGGCTCTTTCCCGTAAACACAATTAGGTAAGCACACGTGATGCGTTTGATAATTTAAAAAACAAACGAGTAACGAGGATAAGTCAATAGATAATTCTTACGTTAATCCAAAAGTTCTTTCGTTCCGGTTTTACGTCACGGATCCCTTTTTCTACCAAGGGCTAGGACGATTGCATTCTTGCGAAGGACTTGTTTTGGCAGTTGTAATCGTTACCCTAAGTGCGTGCCCTTGCTAACCTCAGATCGTGACGGGGCGCGTACCCTCGACCTGACGCCTCAAAGTCGCGGACGCTACCGCTTGAGCCACGGTGACTACTTTAATCCAAAAGTATATTTCATTATTTATTCATACACACATATAAAGTGAATTTGAATTACTACCACTACTACTACTACTACTACTACTACTACTACTATTATTATTATTATTATTATTATTATTATTATTATTATTATTATTATTATTATTATTATTATTATTATTATTATTATTATTATTATTATTATTATTATTATTATTATTATTATTATTATTATTATTATTATTATTATTTATCAAAAAAATTTATGTTTCTACTTGTTTGTGTAATTATACTTCTATAATTGAGTTTTGTAACAGAATAACCATTGTAACGATAGAAGTAAAAGTTTTTTATTTGCTTAATTTTTGTTTCCAAGACGAGTTCCAGAATATTTCCAACGGGAGTATAGAATAAGACCGCTTTAACACCATAGTGGCACGTCGCACGTGGCACGCCAATTGAAAACGAGCATCCGAATATATATGTATTCTTTTACACAGAAGTGGCGTGACACGTTCCATGTGCAACGTGCGACTTGCCAAAGTGGCACGTCACACGTGGCATGCCACGTGACACGCCAATTGAAAACGAGCATCCGAATATATATATATATATGTATTCTTTTACAAAGGAGTGGCGTGACACGTTCCATGTGCCACGTGCGACTTGCCAAAGTGGCACGTCGTACGTTGCATGCCACGTGACACGCCAATTGAAAACGAGCATCCGAATATATATGTATTCTTTTACACAGAAGTGGCGTGACACGTTCCATGTGCCACGTGCGACTTGCCAAAGTGGCATGTCACACGTGGCATGCCACGTGACACACCATTTGAAAACGAACATCCAGAAATATATGGATCTTTTTACACAGAAGTGGCGTGACACGCCCCAGTGCCACGTGCGACGTGGCACTTTGGTGTGAAAGCAGCCTTAAATATGGTAAAAAAAAAAAAAAAGCATTTATGTATGCAAAAATGCGCCTGCTGGCTAGTACAGTGGTAACGCGCTGGCTTCGCATTCATGAGGTCGAAAGATCGGTTCCCGTCCAAGACCGAGAGTTTAAGCTGTTTGCTGGCAGGAACTGCTGTGGGTGGACACCACAGTGGGGGGTTGGGGCTTACCCTGGCTGACGAATACCCATTGTATTGAAATGGAAATAAAGTATTATTTATATATCTTTACAGCATTTAAAGGGGGGTTTACACGGTCAAACGGTTCGTCGAACGCGTTTCGACAGACAAGTGTTTGAAGTGATGTTCGAACGTGTGAACGGGGTATTTGGTTGTCGAACACGTTTGTCGAACGTGTTCGACAACCAAATACCCCGTTCACACATTCGTACAACACTTTAAACACTTGTCTGTCGAACTGCGTTCGACAAACCGTTTGACCGTGTAAACCGCCCTTAAGAACAGAGTAAATGTACTATTTGCTCTTTCTCACTTATGCAATGGGAAAAAGCCTCCTCTCCACTCGTGGTTTGGCGTCTTATAAATCATACAATAAAAACATTTTCTGAATTCATAAAGCCTCTGGCTAGTGCAGTGGTAACGCGCTGGTTTCGCATTCACGAGGTCGAGAGATCGGTTCCCGTCCAAGACCGACAGTTTAAGCTGCTTACTGGCAGATTACTGCTGTGGCTGGACGCCATAGTGGGGAGTTGGGGCTTCCCCCGGCTGACGAATACCCATTGTATAATGGAAATAAAGGTTTATTATTATTATTATTATTATTATTATTATTATTATTATTGTAACTCGCCCAAGGAAATGGGGTTAAACATCTGGAATAGAGAGAAATGAAGACCCTGGAAGGGATTGGCGAAAATCCTCTACTTCATGAACGCTACTGATTTATTTATTTTTTTTTTTTTAGACAGAGATTTGCATCATGAACATCACCATATAATTTATGGTGAATTAGGCCTTTACCGGTTCGTTTAAAAAACAGAACCTCACCGCTGGGGCATCCTAGGAGATAGTGTGTCATCGAACTGGGGTTTTATTTAACCAGCGATGGGCCTCTTCCCAGTTCTCCACACGTCTCCATAGCCAAGTGGTTTTTCACCTCTTTGACAGGTTATTGTTTCAAACTTAAAATCTTTGTTTTGGCAGTCTAGGGAAACAACTTACTAAAGGGGGTACAGACGATCATTATTACTGTCAGTAAAAATACTGACACTATTGGTGTGAACTACTACGTCCATATGCTGGACACACCGACAGTAATAATGACAGTACAGGAAATACTGTCAGTAATATTGAACGAAGATAAAGCTTTACCTTAAACTTATCATTGCGCCAATAATGAATAGGCTATCGTAGATATATTCACAAATTGTTCGTAAATCTAACTAGCAATGACTTTAAAATATTGAAATTTACACTTAAGAATAAATTCATTCACTTTTGTGAATAATGACCATATGACGCACAACTTTTTAATTCGTCTTTATATATATATATATATATATATATATATATATATATATATATATATATATATATATATATATATATATATATATATATATATATATATATATATATATATATATATAGACAGACAGACAGATAGATAGATAGATAGATAGATATATTATTTTTTTAATGCTGTTCTAACGTACTTATTAAAACAAAATATGATAAATTAAAATAAAACGGGTTAAACTGTCATATAATAAAGCTTATAAAGATTATATTAAATGAATTAATAATTGGTAATAATAATAATAATAATAATAATAATAATAATAATAATAATAATAATAATAATAATAATAATAATAATAATAATTAAAAATAACTTGTGCATGACTTTTTCATAACTGTATTTAAACTCTTTTCTAATAGTAATCCATCAGCGCGTCCATAGAGGTCAAAATTATCATATTTTCTGCAACCGAAAAATTCAATTTTCTACTTCAATAAATTACTTCAGCGAATAAATTCTACCATTTTTTTTTCATTTAGTTTTCATGACAATTTTAATTTAATTTAATTTGCTACTTGGGCTAATATATACATACATACATATATATTATCAATACATACACAATGGCCTCAATCCCCCTTGTATAAGACGTGGCTGAATCAAAGTACACATGATTACCAAAACTCAATCCACTCCACCTCCTTGGGGATAAAGGGTCACCACAAATGCCCCCTCACCTACCACCATTCAGCTTGGGTCACCCACAAGGTAAATGGGCAAGATTCTTCTGTCGAGCGGCTAAATAAATAGGGTGAAATATGGGTTACGATATTATTAATAGTTGAAAAATAAAGGTTTCGCATTTGCTGATGGGGGCAAAAATACCCCTTCCGTGCCGTAAATGTCGACGAAATGGAGCTGAGCAGAGGGGCTGGGAATCGCTTCCCTTGAAATTTCCTCCCGCAAAGAGTGAAGCTCTTGCTTTGACTTAGCCATCCCCCTCCTTATAATGGGAATTATGACTTTTGAATGTAGAGGGATATTTTTATTTCTATTGATTTCAGTTATAATTAATTGCTATATATATTTAATTATTACTTCCTATATCAGATATATCATAAATTGTAATATATATATATATATATATATATATATATATAATATATATATATATATATATATATATATATATATATATATATATATATATATATATATATATATATATATATATATCATCTTCTCTCGCTTTTCAAATATCTATATGGGGTCGCGGTTTCTTACCAGCCTTTTCCACTCTCTCTTGTCCAACGCTTCCTCTCCACTGAGGTCCTTCTCTCTCAAGTCGTCCCGTATACAGTCATCCCATCTTCTTCGTGGTCTCCCTCTTCCTCTCACTCCTTTCACCTGTAGCTCCATCATCCTTCTACCAATCCATTATTCATCTCTCCTCATACAATGTCCATACCACTGAAGCCTTCTTTCTTTCATCTTCTTTCCCACTTGTGTCGCCATGGCTGTCCCTCTAATTATCTCGTTCCTGATCCTATCCCTGATTGTCACACCCAACATCCATCTCATCAGTCTCATCTCAAACACTTTCATCTTTCTTTCTTGTGTTTTCTTAACAGGCCACGACTCCAAGCCATATATTATTGCTGGCCTTACCACTGCACGATATATCATGCCTTTCACTCTTGCACTAACCTTTCTATCACATATCAGTCAAGGGCATTTTCTCCATTATTTCCATCCTGCTTGTATCCTCCCATTTATTTTTCTATCCAGTTCACCATCTAGCGACAGATTTGAACCCAAGTACCTAAAATCTTCCACCTTCTTTAACCTCTCCTCTGGCAAGTGCAATTGGCTGTCATCATCTTGTTCTCCCATCTGCATGAATGCTGTTCTGTCCCGGCTTATCTTTAGCCCTCTACTTTCCAACTTGTCCCTCCACCTATTCAATTTCTCATGCACTTCCTCTCTGGTTTCCGCCACCAAGACTATGTCGTCAGCAAATAACATAGTCCATGGGGCATCCTCCAGTACGTCCCTCACTATCACATCCATGACCAGGTTGAAAAAGGAATAGACTCAATGTCGACCCCTGATGTAGCCCACTGTCACTGGGAACTTGTCCGTCACCCCGGCCGCTGTCCTCACTTGTGTGTATACATCCCTGTACATATCCTGGCACACCCTCACATACTTTTCTGGCACTCCCTTCTCCCGCATGCACCTCCACACTTCTTCCCTTGGTACTCGATCGAAAGTTTTTTCAAGTCAAGAAAAACCAGACGTAATCCCTTCCGTTTCTCTCTGTTCTTCTCTGTGTCTCAACGCAAAGATGGCATCCGTTGTACTCCTTCCAGGCATAAATCCAAACTGAGCTTCCGTTAGTTCCGTACATTCTCTCAGTCTTTTGTCCATTACTCTCTCATATAGGCCTACTTTCATAGTATGGCTCATAAGCTTAATCCCTCTATACATTTCACAGTCCTGGATGTCCCCTTTCTCTCTGTAAATGGGTACCAGGGTACTTTCTCTCCATTCATCTGGTATTATTTCACTATCAGATGCTTGGCAAATGATCTCGTACACAATCTCGACTCCCAGGTCGCCCAGGGCTTTCCAAGCATCAGCAGGTATCTCATCTAGTCCAATTGCTTTCCCGTTCTCCATTCTTCCAATTGCTTCCTTCACCTCTTGCGCCCTAATATCTTCCACCTCCAACTCATTTGGCTGTCCATACTCTATAATTTGCCTCGGATTTTCTACATTTAGCCATGTCTCAAAGTAGCTCTTCCATCTCTGTTTGATATCCTGCTCTTCACACAAAACTCTTCCCTGTTCATCTTTAATTTGCTTCACATGTACCAAGTCTTTAGTAGCCTTATTCCTCTGCTTTTCTATACTGTACATATATCGTTCCGGCTTTACGTCACGGACTCCCTTTTCTACCAAGGGGGTTAGGACGGTTGCCTTCTTGCGAAGGACTTGTTTTGGCAGATATAAGCGTTACCTTGAGTGCATGCCCTTGCTAACCTCAGACCGTGACGGGGCGCGAACCCTCGCTTGACGCCTCCAAGTCGCGGCAGCTACTGCTTGAGCCACGGTGACTACTATACTGTGTGTGTATATTATTATTATTATTATTATTATTATTATTATTATTATTATTATTATTATTATTATTATTATTATTATTATTATTATTATTATTATTATATTATTATTATTATTATTATTATTTTGCTATTGCTATGAAAATATTACAAAATCGAAAATAACGATATGATAATGCCTGCTGGCTAGTACAGTGGTAACGCGCTGGCTTCGCATTCACGAGGTCGAAAGCTCGGTTCCCGTCCAAGACCGAGAGTTTAAGCTGTTTACTGGCAGGAACTGCTGTGTTTGGACACCACAGTGGGGGGTTGGGGCTTGCCCTGGCTGACGAATACCCATTGTATTGAAATGGAAATAAAGGTTTATTATTATATTTATTACTCTCTCTCTCTCTCTCTCTCTCTCTCTCTCTCTCTCTCTCACACACACACACACACACACACAGAAGGGTACAAACAAGAAACTTTTTTTTCCAAGTTAGTTAAAGGAGAATTGGCATCACTGCAAATCCTCTCAAAAGGCAAAGTTTTGGATCTCTTTCTCTGATAAGATCACAAACACAAACACACACACTCACGCGAGAGAGAGAGAGAGAGAGAGAGAGAGAGAGAGAGAGAGAGAGAGAGAGAGAGAGAGAGAGAGAGAGAGAGAGAGAGAGAGAGAGAGAGAGATGAGAGAGAGAGAGAGAGAGAGCATTCGTCTTTGCACATTTCAACCTTTTCTTCGGAACTTTTTTCATAAACACGGGTCTATAGTTTTTTTTTTTTATGATTGTGACACCAGGACGGGATAAAAAAAATAATAAAATAAAACAGCCCTCATCGGACCTGGGCACGAGGAATACATAAAGTAAAGAGAAACAGAGATGGAGAGTGTAATGACTTGTCAGATGTGAAGGGATAATAAAAGATGTGTGATGAATATCCAAGAATATTCAGTGTAGCTGTAAGCATAGAAAAAGAACCATAACTGAAGGAAGACTTAACATTGAACTCTCCTGCACAGATCTATTTAAGTTCAAAAAACCTTCAGCTGTAGTATCGCAACGGGCGGCTGGTGCCTTGAGCCAACCTACTACATGACTATAGACTTATAATATATCGACAATGCTGAGATTTCGAAATTTGTGTGCGTGCGTGAGTGCAAGCGTACGTGCGTGTGTGCACTTTTTGAGTGAATGGTTCCGAATTATTCTTATTTCCATGATTCCGCTAAATTAAACACGATTTTCCCGGCGATTTTTGAATTAATGTCGAGATTCAATAAATCTTTGAAGCATAAATGCAATAACTATAATGAAAAAAAAAAAAATAATAATAATAACAATATCTGATATCCGTTTGTCTCTAGGAAATCTTAGTCTTATAATAAACTGAAGGGCAAGAAGGGTCCAAGCAAACATCGTAGAACATATTTCATTTATTTAATCTCCTTATAATACATCACACACACAACGTTTCAAAAATCCACTGTGTTCATAATCATGTACCTATGAAAGAGTGAAATAGAATATATACATGAACAGTTACTCTAATCAAACACAATTATAGCTGTAAAAAAGTAAAATTTATATATACAGTACATTCACACAAACAAATTAATGAAATTTACATATATCTAAATGTATGTAGAATTAGAAAAAACTTTCACACTAATAACATTTGTTTTCCAAAATTCTGAGAGGGCAACATGAGCCATCTTTGTTTAATTTAGGATTAGATTTTGAAATAAATAATGACTGCTATCCTAATTTCATTTTCGCTTTTTCCTCTGTATATTATTTTGAAATTATTTGCACTGAAATTACACTTACAGACATTAGAACAGTGTTCTTGAATGCTTGAGTTTACTGGAGCTGACAATAATTTTCCAGTACGACAAGATGACCCGTGGCGTTCGTAGTATCTAACTAATACACATTTCTTAGTTGAGCCAACATATGCTAGTTGGCATTTGGGGCAATTAAATTGGCAAACTACCATCGAACAAAACGAGTCAAGTAACTTGTCCTTGTGGATTACATAATATTTAAGATTATGCTTGTTATAAAATAAAATGAATGGTTTAATATGAGGGTAGTATCCGTAAAAAAAAAATAGTTAATCGCTTTTTTATGTAATAGTTTAAATTATCATTAAAGTAGGGCAATTTTATGTACATCTGCATTTTTGGGACCTTCTTTTACAAGCTTGGGGCAAAAAATCTTATTAAGAAAATTTCCAGGATGTTTATAAAATATGTTGGGTGGATATTCATTTGCAACAAAGAAACCAAGTAGAAAATCTATTTCACTGTGAAAATTAATATAAGTAGATGCTCTATATAACAATGTACAAAATGAATTGTTTAAAATTTTCGTAGCAACAGCTTATGAAATTTACGCCAAGACCAGAAACTGATGATTTTCTGTAAATGCTTATATCTAACTTGTTATTTTGTCTAATAATTAGCATATCTAGAAATGAGATTTTATTATTATTCTCTATCTCCATTGTAAACTTTATTTTCTTGTCCTTGTCGTTCATATAGTCAAAAAAACTTTTGGGCATGTTCTTGTTTTCTAAAGATCAAAAATGTATCATCAACGTATCTTTTAAAAAAAGTAGGTTTGAACTCACCAGGACAATCATTTAACCAGGATGTTTCATGAAAACATAAAAATATGTTAGATAATGTAGCAGATAATGGACATCCCATTGGCGGCAATCCGTTAGTTTGTTTGTAGTGAATGTCATTGAATAAGAAGTATGAGTCTCCCACAGTTAAACTCAGCATTTTCTTGAGCAAGCGGCCCATGCCCCGATAACTATTATCATTCTCATACATCAGATTGGTAGCGACGTCTACAGCTTCACTAACAGGTACATTAGCGTAGAGGGACGTGATGTTAAGGCTAACAGTGAATGCATTATCATCTAATCTTAAGTGTTTCACGTCACTGAAAAATTCATATGAATTCAACAATAAGTAATTGTTCATAGTGAGATGTTCTAGATGAGGTATGATAAATTTTGATTAATTATAATTAAAAGTCTTGAATGATGAGAGTACAGGACGGAGGGGAATATTCACTTTGTGCAGTTTTGGTAATCCATACATAATTCCTGGATTGGAGCCTGATGCATATATTGATCTGTATTCCTCATCTGATATGCATTTCTCTTGATGTATATGTTTTAAAAACCTATTTAGTTTATCCTCTAGTAACAAATAATTTTTAATTGCATTTACATTAGTAATTCTCTCAAATGTTGCAGTATCATTCAAAATTTCACCCATTTTATATAAATATTCCTACTTGTTTAAAAAAAAAACCATTCCTCTGCCTTTATCTGCTTTGCAAATTACAATATTTTGGTCTTGTCTAAGTCGCTTGAGTAACATAAAATCAGATTTGCTAAACAAGCTATTTCTTGCATCTGCATTATTTCGGGATTTCTTTAAAATATCATTATGCAGGGCTTTTATACTGGCAGTAACTTCTTCAACGGTATAGTTTTCTCCAATAGGTTGTGGTTTAAATTTATCTAATAACAACTCAGAAAAGATGTTTAGCTCAAAATTAGATCTTTTGGCTGGAAGACAATGATCTAAACCCAAAGAGAGTAACCACTGCTCACGTTTACTAAATGACTTATTAGAGAAATTATGAATTACATTATTTAGACATACACTAGGAAGATTATAAAACGCACCCAAGTGATATAATTTGTACACATGAGTTGTAGAGGTACGGCATTTGAAGGTTTCCAAATTTTATGAATAAAATAGAGCACATGATTTAAATCCTGAGTGCATGCCCTTGCTTACCTCAAACCGCCCCGTCACGGTCTGAGGTTAGCAAGGGCATGCACTCAGGGTAACGATTATATTTGCCAAAACAAGTCCTTCGCTAGAAGGCAACCGTCCTAGCCCTTGGTAGAAAAGGGAGTCCGTGGCGTAAAACCGGAACAATGATAGAACACTTTTGACATCATTATAAGCTTGCATACGGTAGTCTTTTCTGCATTCAACTTGTTTTCGTTTATATAGTAGCTTTTTTGTGCAATTAACTACAATCTATTACAGATACTACCCTCATATTAAACCATTCATTTTATTTTATAACAAGCATAAACTTAATAATTATGTAATACATATGGACAAGTTACTTGATTCGTTTTGTTCGATGGTAGTTTACCAAATTAACTGCCCTAAATGCCAACTAGCTTATGTTGGCTCAACTAAGAAATGTGTATTAGTTAGATACCACGAACACCACGGTTAATCTTGTCGTACTGGAAAACTATTGTCAGCTCCAGTAAACTCAAGCATTCGAGAACACTGTTCTAATACCTGTAAATGTAATTTCAGTATAAATAATTTCAAAATAATATACAGAGGAAAAAGCGAAAATGAAAACAGGATAGCAGAGTCATTATTTATTTCAAAATCTAATCCTAAATTAAACAAAGGTGGCTCATGTTGCCTTCTTCGAATTTTGTAAAACAAACTTTATTAGTGTGAAAGTGTGTAATTTTTTTATATTCCACGTACGTTTAGATATATGTAAATTTCATTAATCTGTTTGTGTGAATGTGTTGTATATATAAATTTTACTTATTTACAACTATAATGTGTCTGATAAGAGTAACTGTTCAAGTATATATTCTTCTCCACTCTTTCATAGGAACATGATTATGAACTCAGTGGATGTTTGAAACGTTGTTGTGTGATGTATTATACGGAAATTAATTAAATTAGATATGTTCTACGATGTTTGCTTGGACCGTTCTTGCCCTTCAGTTTATAATAATAATAATAATAATAATAATAATAATAATAATAATAATAATAATAATAATAATAATAATAATAATAATAATAATAATAATATATATAAAACGTAAAATTAAAACACTTTTTTATAATTTCCTCATTTATCTTTTATTATGTATTCTTCCCTCTTTTTTATTTTACTGCAAAAATTATATTTTTTTATGACAGAGTATATTTATCTCTGACATCGCAATATTATTAGTGGTTTATTATTAAGAGTAGACTAATTTTGAAAATAAAAACAGTACAATAAACCTTGGGATAAATGAATCTCTCTCTCTCTCTCTCTCTCTCTCTCTCTCTCTCTCTCTCTCTCTCTCTCTCTCTCTCTCTCTCTCTCTCTCTCTCTCTCTCTCTCTCCTCTCTCTCTCTCTCTCTCTCTCTCTCTCTCTCTCTCTCTCTCTCTCTCTCTCTCTCTCTATCTATCTATCTATCTATCTATCTATCTATCTATCTATCTATCTATCTATCTATCTATCTATCTATCTATCTATCTATCTATCTATCTATCTATATATATATATATATATATATATATATATATATATATATATATATATATGTTTAGATCAGTGTGCACCTATCATAACTGTTGAATTAACAAGACCCTTTGCTTCTTGGATAGATAAAAATCTAAGGACATTAATTGCCGAAAAAAAATAATTTACAGTCAGAGCTAAAAGTGAACCGACATAACTCGGAATTAGCAAATAAGTATAAACAATCCAAAAAAAAAAAACAACAACAACGGAGAGTCTTTTAAACAATGCTAAAATTAGATATTTTAAGGATAAATTAGTTACTTGTAAAGGGGATAGTGGGGGCAACATGGGGGGTTATTAAAGATATGATACCTGGTCTGAAAAAGAATGAAAAACATAATTTTGAAAACCCTTCTCAAAAAGCAAATGAATTTAATGACTATTTTGCATGCGTAGGCTAGAATGCATTTCAGAAGTCACAAGAAGGTTTAGAAACAAGATTACAGACCCCAAATGTAGCGAACAATATTCACTATTCTGACAACTCTTATTTCAGACCTCAACCTGTGGATGTAGATACGGTAAATTTAATTTTTAAAAATTTAAAAGAGACAAATTCTATTGGATCAGACGGTATTACTTTAAAATACTTGAAAGATTCCCTCCCAGTCTTAATATTTTATATAACTGTTATTATTAATACCTCAATCGTTACCTTTATATATCCTGAGCTATGGAAGTATCCACACGTAGTGCCATTTTTAAAGTTGGTGATGTGGAAGACGTAAGTAATTACCGTCATATTTCTTTGCTCTCCATTCTCTCGAGAATCTTAGAAAAGGTAGTTGCAATGCAGCTAGTAATGTTTCTCGAAAGTAAAAGATTATTAACGGATAGCCAACATGGTTTTCGACCAAACTTGTCAGCTGAAACGGCACTACTAAAAGTAAATCAACATATTTATGATAATATTGAAAATCAAAATATATCTTTAATTTTACTGTTAGATCTATCTAAAGCATTTGACAGTGTTTCTCATAATGTTCTCTTGGAAAAATGTTACCAACTAAAGAGAGATAGGCGATGGTTTGAGAGTTATTTGAGCAATAGAGTTCAGTCTGTTAGGCTAGGTTCTGTTGTTTCATCTCCAAGAGCAGTAAAATATGGTGTGCCTCAAGGTTCAATTTTAGGTCCGATTTTATTTCTAATTTATATTAATGACATGCATGAGATTTTAAGGAATTACTTTTTGGTACAATATGCCGATGATTCGCAGATTATTATATCGGGCAAAGTAAGTGAACTAAACGATTTAATAAATAGAGCACAATTAGCCCTTAAGGAAGCAAAAACATATTTTCAGATGAACGGACTAAATGTAAACGAAAATAAAACGCAATGCATGTTTGTTGGGTCAAGACAACTTGTCTCACTTATACCACCTAACACCGTCATAAATTTTGGTAACACTATCATACCATCGAAATCCGTAAAAAAATCTTGGAGTTTTTATGGATCAATATATGCTATTTGATGTTCATATTAATCATATATCAAGTAAAATTAGTGGTATACTAATGTTTTTGAACAGGATCAAGGATAGCTTTGATAAAACAACACGTGTAACAGTTGTACAGTCGCTGGTTTTGAGCATCATTAATTATTGTTTAAAAGTCCGGGGTGTAACAACCAAACAAGTGGAAAGTGTTCAGAAATTAGAAAATTTTGCCGCCAAAGTAGCTTTCGGTAGAGCTAGAAAATATGATCACATAACACCTATTCTTTGCGAACTAAAATGGCTGAACATGAGTTGCAAAATTACTTTCGATATATGTGTTTTTGCATATAAAATTTTTAACAATTTGTTGCCTGAATGGCTGTTCGTTTTACCAACGGTGGGGAACACGATAACTAGAAATACACGTCTTTTTATTCAGAGGACTAAAACGGATAAGGGAGCTCGAAACATATTAGTCAAAGCCCTAACAATATATAACAGTATTCCAGAAAACAAAGAAATCGCCTTCGTTACATATATTTAAGGAAAAACTAAAAACTTATCTCTTAAATAAATAAAAGAAATGCTTTAGACTACCGTACATTAATTTAAACGTACATCCTACCTTAGTTTTATTAAGGTATTGACGATTCATTTTATTTCTGAACCATGTACTTTTGTAATTTTATGTTTTTATGTTATTGGTTGAATTTTATGGCTTTATTATGTTCAGTTTTAATACCACGAATTTTATATATTTTTTGTTGGATGCCGTGTGAGAATGCCCGAGTAGGTGCATGTTTGTTGCAGGTGTTTGTATGTTCGTGTGTACTTGTGTGATGAGTGTGTATGTTAGTCTTTTATAGCTTTGGCGTGTTTTATTATTCTAGATTCTAGTGCTTTAGTGTATTAGTTTTATAGATTGGATGATATTTATTTACGTAAATTTTTATGTTGCATTTTAAAGAATCCATTTGTCATCATTTTTTTTCTTTTATGTATTTTCATGCTATGTATGTTTCGTATTTGGTTTTAAAAAGTTTGCTGTCAATTTTAATTATGTTGTGATGATTTTAAAATTGCTTAACTGTTTTATCTTTGGAGATTTTAATGTTGGTTAGTCCTTTAAATGTTGCTGATGTGCTTGGCCCCTGAACTGGCTTTTAGTATTGAATAATTCTGCATGTATTTTATACGATGTATATATAATAATTTTATGTGAATAACCAATGTATATTGGAAATAAAGTTTTTTATTTTTATTTTTAATTTACTCTCTCTCTCTCTCTCTCTCTCTCTCTCTCTCTCTCTCTCTCTCTCTCTCTCTCTCTCTCTCCTCTCCAAAAAAAAAAAAAAAAAAAAAAAAAAGTGTAATTTCCCATACGTCCATATACCTGTATATCTATCAGAGAGAGAGAGAGAGAGAGAGAGAGAGAGAGAGAGAGAGAGAGAGAGAGAGAGAGAGAGAGAGAGAGAGAGAGAGAGAGGAGAGAGAGAGAGAGAGAGAGAGAGAGGAGAGAGGAGAGAGAGAGAGAGAGAGAGAGAGAGGAGAGAGAGAGAGAGAGAGAGAGAGAGAGAGTTATAAATATCCAGCAATTATAATTAACATTTACATAATAATTATATCATACAAATGTAAAGTGACATCATATAGGCTAGGCTATTTATTTATTTCGTTAAACATCGTTATTTAATAATAATAATAATAATAATAATAATAATAATAATAATAATAATAATAATCAAATCATTATTATTATTATTATTATTATTATTATTATTATTATTATTATTATTATTATTATTATTATAATTATATAAGAATCAGTGAAATATTGAATTTAACTGAAAAATAAAAATATATTAAAAAAATACGAACAAAAACCTTCCATCAACAAAATACCAATTCAACAAATTTTTAAGTGATGGTTTAGGCTATATGAAAATAATTGTCAATAACGATCTAACAAAGTAATTAATACTAAAAAGTCTTATATATTAAAGCGTAATGAGTGATAAGAAGGAATAAAAAACTTAATTCCTGCCAATCAAAAAAGAAAAAAATTAGGCTCATCGATATCAAACGAGAAACCATTGTTTACTAAAAAAAAACTAAATTCCTGCCAATCGAAAAAGAAAAAAATTAGGCTCGTCGATATCAAACGAGAAACCATTGTTTACTAAAAAAAACTAAATTCCTGCCAATCGAAAAAGAAAAAAATTAGGCTCGTCGATATCAAACGAGAAACCATTGTTTACTAAAAAAAACTAAATTCCTGCCAATCGAAAAAGAAAAAAATTAGGCTCGTCGATATCAAACGAGAAACCATTGTTTACTAAAAAAAAACTAAATTCCTGCCAATCGAAAAAGAAAAAAATTAGGCTCGTCGATATCAAACGAGAATCCATTGTTTACTAAAAAAAACTAAATTCCTGCCAATCGAAAAAGAAAAAATTAGGCTCGTCGATATCAAACGAGAAACCATTGTTTACTAAAAAAAAAACTAAATTCCTGCCAATCGAAAAAGAAAAAAATTAGGCTCGTCGATATCAAACGAGAAACCATTGTTTACTAAAAAAAACTAAATTCCTGCCAATCGAAAAAGAAAAAAATTAGGCTCGTCGATATCAAACGAGAAACCATTGTTTACTAAAAAAAACTAAATTCCTGCCAATCGAAAAAGAAAAAAATTAGGCTTGTCGATATCAAACGAGAAACCATTGTTTACTAAAAAAAACTAAATTCCTGCCAATCGAAAAAGAAAAAAATTAGGCTCTTCGATATCAAACGAGAATCCATTGTTTACTAAAAAAAAACTAAATTCCTGCCAATCGAAAAAGAAAAAAATTAGGCTCGTCGATATCAAACGAGAAACCATTGTTTACTAAAAAAAACTAAATTCCTGCCAATCGAAAAAGAAAAAAATTAGGCTCGTCGATATCAAACGAGAAACCATTGTTTACTAAAAAAAACTAAATTCCTGCCAATCGAAAAAGAAAAAAAATTAGGCTCGTCGATATCAAACGAGAAACCATTGTTTACTAAATAAAACTAAATTCCTGCCAATCGAAAAAGAAAAAAATTAGGCTCGTCGATATCAAACGAGAAACCATTGTTTACTAAAAAAAAACTAAATTCCTGCCAATAGAAAAAGAAAAAAATTAGGCTCGTCGATATCAAACGAGAAACCATTGTTTACTGTCAATCGAATCGTTTTTCATTTATTACTTGAAAAATACTAAAGTGGGATACAATATTAGATTATAATTAAATAATCTACTACATTTAATATTAATGAAATTTAATTAAATAAACGCTCTTATTCCTTTCTTGTAATTTCAGGTTTCAATTATTATTATTATTTTCTTTTAATTTCAGGTTTCAATTATTATTATTATTTTTTTTTATTCAAAAGCTACAATTGGTGGGTGATCATCATGTTTCAACATGAGTAATTTTCTGCTGACTGTGACACGTGTCACGCTGCATCCGTTTCCTACTAAGGCGGCTTTCACACCAAAGTGGCGCGTCGCGCGTGGCATGCCACTTAGCACGCCAGTTGAGAACGAACACCCGGAAATATATGAAACCTTTCACGAAGAAGTGGCGTGACACGTCCCGTGTGCCACGTTCGACGTGCGCGTGGCATGCCACGTGGCACGCCAGTTGAGAATGAACATCCGAAAATATATGAAGCCTTTCACACAAAAGTGGCGTGACACGTCCCGTGTGCCACGTGTGACTTGCGTCGCAAGTCGCACGTGGCACACGGTACGTGTCACGCCACTTCTGTGTGAAAGGTTTCATATATTTCCGGATGTTCGTTCTCAACTGGCGTGCCACGTGGCATGCCACGCGCACGTGGCACACGGGACGTGTCATGCCACTTCTGTGTTATAGGTTTCATATATTTCCGGATGTTCGTTCTCAACTGGCGTGCCACGTGGCACACCACGCGCGACGTACCACTTTGGTGTGAAAGAGCCCTAAGGGCTGGGACGGTCTTGCGACGGATATTGATTTTAAAAAGTGTGACCGTTACCCTAAGTGAATGCCCTTTCAAACCGAACCCACTTTGCGAGCGATACCACTCGTACACTGTGGCCACTGAATATTTTGCTGACTGGAGTGTACAAATGCCGGATATTGTTCGTTTTTTAATTAAAATATCTAGTATTAATATTAAAATGTAATATATTACTATTTATCTTGAATTTAATATTAAAATTTTGTATATTCACTTCTTATAATTAGAGCGTAGGCCTATATTTACTTTGTTAAAATTAATTTTTGCCATTTTGTTTTGACAATTACTTTTGATGACGTCATCACCCCTCCATGTACATAAATAATATTTGGTTTAAATCAAATTACATTAAATTGAGTATAAAGCAAATTGAATTAAATTTCGTATAAATCATATTGAATTAAAGTTTGTGTAAATAAATTAATTAAATTTTGTATAACTTAAATTAAAATTTCGTATAAAATTAATCAAATTCCGTACAAAGTACATTTTAAGTCACAGTAATTTTGTATAAGAACATAAGAATAGGGGACACTGCAACATGCCTACTGGCACACACAAGGCAGCTCCATTTTTGAATTGTATTTTCAGCATTTCTAACCTATTCTATTCTACTCTACTTATTTATTCTATTTTTCTGTTTATGATTTTTCTAATAAGCACTAACCTATTCATACCCACCCTACCTCTGTCATATGTCTATCTAATCTACATTTGAAGGTGTCTAAGGTATTGGCATTTACTATCATACTAGGAAGCTTGTTCCATGCATCAGCTACTCTATTACCAAACCAATTTTTACCAATTTCCCTTCTGAATCTAAATTTATCAAGCTTAAATCCATTATTACGAGTTCTGGTTTGATCATGAATTTTTAAAACTTTATTAATATCACCCATGTTAATCCATTTAAACCATTTATACACCTCAATCATGTCCCCCCTAACTCTGCGCCTCTCTAGAGAATATAGATTAAGTTTTTTTTTAATCTGTCCTCATATGGTCGATTTCTGAAATTGTGTATCATCTTGGTCATTCTTCGCTGCAAACTCTCCGAGGATTCAATTTCCATTCTATAATAGGGTGACCAGACTTGCACAGCATAATCTAGTTGGGGCCTAACTAATGCAAGATAGAGCTGCAAAATAACTTTTTCCGTCCTATTGCCAACACTTCTTGAGATAAATCCTAAAATTCTGTTTGCTTTATTTCTGACTGTTGTACATTGCTCTCTTGGCTTAAGAATACTACTCACAAGAACTCCCAAATCCCTTTCACACTGAAAACTCATGATTTCATGATTATTTAGCTTATAACTCGTATAGTACCCATTTTAACTACTTAACATTTTTCAACATTAACTTCCATTTGCCACTTATCCGACCATTCAGATAATATATTTAGATCTTCCTGTAAAGCATGAATGACTTCTTTTCCATTTATGATTCTACCTATTTTAGTGTCATCTGCGAATTTACCTAGGTTACTACTGATATCCGAATTCAGATCATTTAGATATACGATGAATAATAGAGGACGAAGTACCGAGCCTTGTGGTACCCTGCTAGTAACCGAGGCCCACTCCGATTTCTCTCCATTTATGCAAACCCTCTGTTTTCTGTCTATTAACCATTCTTTGATCCATCTGAGAACAGCTCCTCCTATACCATGAGCTTCAAGCTTTTTAACTAATCTTTTGTGAGGAACTCTATCAAAAGCTTTGCTGAAATCTAGATATATAGTATTCTTTGCCACAATCTACTGCCTCGTAAATTTCTGAATAAAAAGACAGTAAGTTTGTAAGGCACGAAAAACCCTTTAGAAACCTGTGTTGTGAAAGTTTTATCAGTCTGTGTAATTCTAGATGTGCCCTTATTTTATTTGCAATGATGGATTCTAGAATCTTACCCACTGTTGACGTTAAACTAACAGGCCTATAATTATTCTTTTTAACTCGTTCTCCTTTTTTAAATATTGGTATCATATCTGCCAATTTCCACTCCATGGGTACCGATCCTAATTTTATTGAATTATTAAATAATGCAGTTAGTGGACAACTATGCTCTTCCTTGCATTTCTTTAATATTCTAGCATATATTCCATCAGGTCCCGGAGATTTATGAGCCTTTAATTTATCTATTTCTTTTATTACCTCCTCTTTCGTAATATTTATTGAACTAAGTATATTATAGGGACTGTCTCTGTAAATGGATTCTACCTCTGGAATATATTCCAAGTTTTCATTGGTAAATACAGATAAGAAATAATCATTTAAACATGTACACATCACTTTATCATCAACTGTGATATGGCCATTGGCTACTTCAATTGGCCCGACTTTTCCTTAAATTTTGTAAGATAGTGTTGATAAAACCTTTTAGGATTTTCTTTAGCTTCTCCTGCTATTTTAACTTCGTATTTTCTTTTCGACTCTCTATCTTTTTAACTTCCCTGTTTAACTGTATATATTGCATCCTGTATAGTTTCCTTGAAAATTATGTTAAATCTAATGGAATCAAGGTCACTGTTGCCCAATGGTTCACCAACTTCAAAATTTGTAACCATATTCTCTCTATTATTAAGAACTAAATCCAGTATATTCAACCCCCGTGTTGCTTCAAGTACATGCTGAGAAAGGAAATTGTCTTCTACTGCTTCCAAAAACTCCTGAGAGCTACTATCACCTGCTATGGTTTCCCAGTTAATATTTCTAAAACTAAAGTCGCCTACAATGCATACTCTATTTGACCTGGTCACTTAAGAAATTTCATCGCATATAATTTGCGAATTTAAATTATCTAGATTCGGTGGTATGTAGACTACTCCTACAAGTAGACTTTCTGTATTATTTTTAATTTCAACCCATAAGGTTTCTGAATTTAGATTTGTCTTAATTCCAGACTTAAAGCAGCTTCTGGGGCTATCTTTAATATACATGATTATCCCTTCCCCTCTTCTATCTGCACTGCGATCCGCATTATAAAGTTTATAACCTTTAATTGGGTATTTAGCTTTAAGGTGTTTGCTCTATAAATTAATCCAACTTTCACTAATGCATATTATATCCGGTCTCTCACTACATACTATGGTTCTCAGTTCTTCTATCTTGTTACCTAAACTACGGCTATTTGTATAATATACTTTTAAAATTTCTCTAGGTTTACCCTTCTTGTGGCTATTCTTTTTGTTAATATTTGTTCTATGTAACAAATGGTTATTATCCTTAAACTCCCGGTTATTTGACCCACTATTTACTGTACCCTTACTGACTAATTTCTCTGCACAAGTATTATTTATTTCATTATTTGTATCTAACAAAACCCCCCTAACGCTCTGTCTATCATACCAGCCAATAGCAAGATACCAGAACTAGAAAGATGACCTCCATCCCTTGCATACATATGCTTACGACTAGTGAAGTGATCCCACCCATCTATAAAACCTATATTATTCTACCGACAGAAGACATCCACTCTAGCATTAATTCTTATAGCTCGAGACCACCACTCTGAACTTTGGCTAAGCCTAGGCAGAATACCACACATCACCGGAAGTGCACCTCTTTTCCTGATCTTATCCAGGGCTTGTCTATACAACCTAATCAGCTCCTCACTTCTACCAGCTATCAAACAAACAACATATTTATCCTCAATCGACTCGCCCAACTTCTTTATACCTGTTATGTTACTTTGCATCTAAATTTTATATATCATATTTTACTTCATGTCTTTTTATGTTATTTTGTGACAATTTTATACATCATATTTTACTTCATGTCTTTTATGTTACTTTGTGACTAAATTTTATATATAATTTTTTACTTCATGTCTTTTGTTTCATAAATCTCTTAATGCAACGGATTTTATTTTGTATATAGTAAGCTAGTCTAAATTTTAATACCGCGTATCTTAATATGATTACATTCTTAATTGATTCTTAGTAGGAACTTTCATTCCTAACAATGCTAATGATTGTTTCAAGTTTTTAGACTGTTTCAAGTAACATGCCAACACTCGGACGGTATATACCTTGTACTGTAAATTATGGAGAATAACCAATGTCTCTTTTGGAAATAAACTTTTTGATTTTGATTTGATGCTCCAGGGAAAAAATATTTTCCCCTAACTCTATGCCTGACTTTCCTGTCTACATATCTGCACAGTGAATCCCCTACAATTACAAGAGAACGAGACTTATCCGGAGGATGGGTTACTTCTACCTTGGGAGACTTACCTAGGCTCTTGACCTGAGAGCTTTTCCCACCTCCATTTCTATACTCGCTGGTACACCTGACTTTATGGGTCCTGAAGACTTACTGCCGCCACTGTCACATTCATCTCCAAGTGAACTAAAAGAATTAGCAACTTGTAGTCGAAAACTATCATTTTTCCTAAGAACGATCTTAGTTGAACCCTTATTGACAACTTTCTAATCGTCTTCACTATTCAACTGTCCCTTGCTGCTTCACACATCTACCTTACCTCTCAGCTCCCTGTTCTCCTCTGCTACGAATCTGACCTGCCTGACTGCGACCAACTCATTTCTTAAATAAAAAATGAGCTTGCTTGCGTCAGACGCAGACATATCCCCAGCACACCCACAAACAGCACCAACAACTACACCACTACCACCACAACTCTCCATAGTGCTGAGTATGGTCAAGACTAGAGCTACGAGAAGAACGCCCTCACTGGATGAACCCAGGAACTAAACTGCTATACAATACATAGATAAACTATAAGGCTAGGTTATACGAAAAACAAATGCTATACAATTAACAAACAAAAAAATATATTTAAGATTTGGCTATACGATAAACAAAACAATAAGGTCAAGCTATACAATAAACAACAGCTGTAAGGTTATGCTAAATGATAAATAGAAAAGACATAATGTTAAGTTGAGAGATAAACAGAAAAGCTATAAGGATAAGCTATACGATAAAGAGAGATATATAGTTAGGCTAAAATAGCCTAGCCTTTTTATACACTAAAACGAAATATCTACAATCCGATACGATACTATAACAAACAATATAAGGGTAAAAGGTAGAGATTAAAAGCTATAACGGCTATAAGGTAAAGAAAAAAGAACAAAGGCTAGTAGCTAAAATAAAAACAATAAAGTAAGGCTATACACAGAAAAAGACGTAAAGCTATAATTACACAAATACCAATAATGTAGTTTTTTTTTTATGTTGATCAGACCACTACACCCAAAGAACCATTTTCCCTTGATCAACTTGGTTAGGTTAGGTAAAGTTTATGTAAATTTCGATGTATGGGATGTTAATGCTAATCATTTCATACACAGGTTTAACTACATCTGTTATTTGAATATTTTAGACATAACACGGTATTATAACAATAGTCAGCCGGGGTTTGGAAATAAATATTTCATGGGTATATGTTTGCTTTCACACCCTCAGGAAAATCTCATGAAATATAGTACAATATTAAATTAGGTTTGGTTAGGTTAGTCGCGTTAAGAAACTAGTTGATGGAAATTGTGTTGAAATGATTGCTCTAGTTTTAAATAGTTTTCAGTTATATCATTTAATTCGTTGGCTTTTTTAATGTTTACTTTTGGTTAGCGATTTTTATCGTTTAACCTAACCTAACCAAAATAACCTAAGATGCCTCAACAATGAAAACAGACATTTCGTTAATATTAAAGTCACCCAAAGTATCACAACGGAACTATTTTTTCACTAAACAACTTTAGCAATTATTTTCCTTTTAAAATCGTAAATACTGAAATACTTTTAATTAATAATTTAATTTAAAGAAAAAAATACCCAACATATCGGTATAAGAAACATCTTCTAACATATTCTTATCATCATTTTCGTTGCATACCCTCAAATGGTGCTTTTTCGTAAAATTCTACATTGCATTTTCGTAAATCACTTTCATTAGTTCTCTTAATATTTCAAGTATACCTACAATATTCGTAACAGTTTCATATCCTTCTCATCATTTTCATTGTACACTTTCACTTCGTATATTCTTTGGGCATTTTCGTATCGTCACATTCACATTACACATTCACCATTACATTCATCGTGGCTACACTAATCGTACGCATTTGTATCCCCTACATTATAGTCACTTTCCTTGTTCACCTGTTCTATTTAGAAATATTTTCGTATACCAATGGTCACTTTCGTTTATACACTTTCACCTTGGATATTCATCGGCAAACGATAGTTGACATCGTTATTATAATTATTTTTATTATTATTATTATTATTATTATTATTATTATTATTATTATTATTCATTGCATAAGTATTATTTATTTCATTATTTGTATCTAACAAAACCCCCCTACCGCTATGTCTATCATACCAGCCAATACCAAGACACCAGAACTAGAAAGATGAACTCCATTACTTGCATACATATGCTTACGACTAGTGATCTCTCCCGTCAATAAAACCTATATTATTCTACCGACAGAAGACTTCCATCCTAGCATTAATTCCAATAGCTCGAGACCACCACTCTGAACTTGGGCTAAGCCTATGCAGAATACCACATATCACCGGAACTGCACCCCTTTTCCTGATCTTATCCAGGGCTTATCTATACAACCTAATCAGCTCCTCACTTCTGGTTCCGGTTCCGGTTTTACGTCACGGACTCCCTTATCAACCAAGGGGTAGGACGGTTGCCTTCTTGCGAAGGACTTGTTTTGGCAGATGTAATCCTTACGCTGAGTGCATGCCTTTGCTAACCTCAGACCGTGACGGGGCGCGAACCCTCGACCTGACGCCTCAGAGTCGGAGACGCTACCGACTGAGCCACGGCGACTACAATCAGCTCCTCACTTCTACCAGCTATCAAACAAACAACATCTTTATCCTCAATCGACTCGCCCACCTTCTTTATACCCGTTATGTTACTTTGCATCTAAATTTTATATATCATGTTTTACTTTATGTCTTTTTATGTTATTTTGTGACAATTAAATACATCATATTTTACTTCATGTCTTTTATGTTACTTTGTGACTAAATTTTATATATAATTTTTTACTTCATGTCTTTTATGTTTCATAAATCTCTTAATGCAACGGATTTTATTTTGTATATAGTAAGATAGTCTAAATTTTAATACCGCGTATCTTAATATGATTACATTCTTAATTGATTCTTAGTAGGAACTTTCATTCCTAACAATGCTAATGATTGTTTCAAGTTTTTAGACCGTTTCAAGTAACATGCCAACACTCGGACGGTATATACCTTGTACTGTAAATTATGAAGAATAACCAATGTCTCTTTTGGAAATAAACTTTTTGATTTTGATTTGATGCTCCAGGGAAAAAATATTTTCCCCTAACTCTATGCCTGACTTTCCTGTCTACATATCTGCACAGTGAATCCCCTACAATTACAAGAGAACGAGACTTATCCGGAGGATGGGTTACTTCGACCTTGGGAGACTTACCTAGGCTCTTGACCTGAGAGCCTTTCCCACCTCCATTTCTATGGTCGCTGGTACACCTGACTTTATGGGTCCTGAAGATTAACTGCCGCCACTGTCACATTCATCTCCAAGTGAACTAAAAGAATTGGCAACTTGTAGTCGAAAACTATCATTTTTCCTAAGAACCATCTTAGTTGAACCCTTATTCACAACATGCCAATCGTCTTCACTATTCAATTGTCCCTTCCTGCATAACACATCTACATTACCTCTCAGTTCTCTTCTGCTAAGGATCTGACCTCCTGCCTGACTTCGACCAACTCATTTCTTAAATAAAAAATGAGCTTGCTTGCGTCAGACGCAGACATATCCCCAGCACACCCACAAACAGCACCAACAACTACACCACTACCACCACAACTCTCCATAGTGCTGAGTATGGTCAAGACTAGAGCTACGAGAAGAACGCCCTCACTGGATGAACCCAGGAACTAAACTGCTATACAATACATAGATAAACTATAAGGCTAGGTTATACGAAAAACAAATGCTATACAATTAACAAACAAAAAAATATATTTAAGATTTGGCTATACGATAAACAAAACAATAAGGTCAGGCTATACAATAAACAACAGCTGTAAGGTTATGCTAAATGATAAATAGAAAAGACATAATGTTAAGTTGAGAGATAAACAGAAAAGCTACAAGGATAAGCTATACGATAAAGAGAGAGATATAAAGTTAGGCTAAAATAGCCTAGCCTTTTTATACACTAAAACGAAAAATCTACAATCCGATACGATACTATAACAAACAATATAAGGGTATAAGGTAGAGATTAAAAGCTATAACGGCTATAAGGTAAAGAAAAAAGAACAAAGGCTAGTAGATGGAAAAAAACTATAAAGGCTATACACAGAAAAAGCTGTAAAGCTATAATTACACAAATACCAATAATGTAGTCTTTTTTTTTTTATGTTGATCAGACCACTACACCCAAAGACCCATTTTCCCTTGATCATCTTGGTTAGGTTAGGTAAAGTTTATGTAAATTTCGATGTATGGGATGTTAATGCTAATCATTTCATACACAGGTTTAACTACATCTGTTATTTGAATATTTTAGACATAACTCGGTATTATAACAATAGTCAGCCGGGGTTTGGAAATAAATATTTCATGGGTATATGTTTGCTTTCACACCCTCAGGAAAATCTCATGAAATATAGTACAATATTAAATTAGGTTTGGTTAGGTTAGTCGCGTTAAGAAACTAGTTGATGGAAATTGTGTTGAAATGATTGCTCTAGTTTTAAATAGTTTTCAGTTATATCATTTAATTCGTTGGCTTTTTTAATGTTTACTTTTGGTTAGCGATTTTTATCGTTTAACCTAACCTAACCAAAATAACCTAAGATGCCTCAACAATGAAAACAGACTTTTCGTTAATATTAAAGTCACCCAAAGTATCACAACGGAACTAATTTTTCATTAAACAACTTTAGCAATTATTTTCCTTTTAAAATCGTAAATACTAAAATACTTTTAATTAATAATTTAATTTATAGAAAAAAAATACCCAACATATCGGCATAAGAAACATCTTCTTTAACATATTCTTATCATCATTTTCGTTGCATACCCTCAAATGGTGCTTTTTCGTAAAATTCTACATTGCATTTTCGTAAGTCACTTTCATGAGTTCTCTTAATATTTCTAGTATAGATAAAATATTCGTAACAGTCTCATATCCTTCTCATCATTTTCATTGTACACTTTCACTTCGTATATTCTTTGGGCATTTTCGTATCGTCACATTCACATTACACATTCACCATTACATTCATCGTGGCTACACTAATCGTACGCATTCGTATCCCCTACATTACAGTCACTTTCCTTGTTCACCTGTTCTATTTAGAGATATTTTCGTATACCAATGGTCACTTTCGTTTATACACTTTCACCTTGGATATTCATCGGGAAATTGGATAAGAAAAAGAGAACTTGTCACTTTCACCAGCACTGGATAACTTACTAAGGATAACTTAACTACCCTCTCTTGACAAATTCAGACCACAATATGGCAACACGATAGTTGACATCGTTATTATTATTATTATTATTATTATTATTATTATTATTATTATTATTATTATTATTATTATTACACACGCATACACAGTCCTATTTGCTAATATTTTAGCTAATAGGGAGTCTTCAAGTCACATTAAAGTGATCATGTCAGAATGCACAAAAGTATCGCTAATACATCCCATTTCAATATGAAAAATAGCCACTAAATGTATTAGATTAGGCCAATGAATTATCTTTCTTTTATTTTAACATTTCGGCCAATGAATTATGAATTATCGAATGAATTTGATGACTGATCAGTCACCCAGCATTGTAGAGGAGGGGAGGGTGTATAAATATGTACAGCTGTCGATCTATATTCCTTCATAAATTTGTATATTTCTTTCTTCTTCTTCTTCTTCTTCGTCTACATCTTTTTCCCACTTTTATGTGGGGTCGATGTTTCTGGCCAGTTATCTGTACTGGCCATATTTTGGTTTTGGCAAAATGTTTATGGCTGGATGCCCTTCCTGCCGCCAACCCTCCCCATTTACCCGGGCTTGGGACCGGCACCAAGTTGAGGCTGGCTTGCCCCCCTCAGTGGCTGGGTTTGCCGCATAGGGAACGCTAGGCCCCGAGAAAATCTCGGTTGCCCGCCGCCTGCCCGCCAGGAGCAGGAACGGCACACGCTCCGCGACCGGTACTGTTGGGGATCCTATATTATTGGAGCTGGAATTACCGCGGCTGCTGGCACCAGACTTGCATTTTCACGAAGATTATTCGCTTTGAGAATATCGGTTGAAATATCAGCTTCCATGAGGCATCACTTGGGTTACAAATGTGTTGGTCGTATGAGAGTATGCCACGTGTCTAGGTTCTTCTCAGTTCTTAAGCATGAAAAACAGGGCTGTTTTTTAGGGAATTTTTTTTTCTTCAGGATTGACGTATTTATAAGGAAGCTATTGTATTGTACTTGGACATAAACTGGTCAATGTATTGGCATGACTTTTAAGCGGAAGAAAAAGATAAAAAGTATCTTTTAAATGGGTAACTTTATAAACCATCTGTGTCCCAAGAGTAGAAACATCATGCGCTGTCTTTGGGTTAGGATAGGTAGGCTTAGGTTAATTTAGGTTAGGGCCAAATGAAATGAAATACTAATGCCCACCCGAAACAACAGTTGTTATATTTGACAACAAAGACATATGTAAATGTTAACTGAAAATGGTTTATTCTGTGTTTTTATACATACATTGTATGGATGATTGGGTGTAAGCATATAGCCTATGTTCATGTAGACAACACCGCTTAATTGGTTGTTTTATTGTAGTGTTTTAACATTGAAATATAAATAATTTATACTTAGTGCAGTGAAATATAAATTACTTTTATTTACTACAGTATTTTGCAGTTAAAAAGCGAATTATTTATATTAGTGCATATTTTCGCGGATAAAATACAAAGGACTTGAGTGAACTTAGAGACGAACTTAAGCGTTTTCAAATGGATAGGATTCGGTTTTACGTCACGAACTCCCTTTTCTACTAAGGGCTAGGACGGTTGCCTTCTTACGAAGGACTTGAGGTGCTTTTAGAACGAAGCTGCGTAGGGGTACTTCTCTGTAGCCGGAGAGGTTAGTTGCAATATTTACTACTACTACTAACAAGTTGCTCATTCTGTTATTCAGTATTACATCTGGAGTAGCTTCCTTTTTCTATGCTATTCTTAAGAGTATTTTATAATGATTGCAGCCTTTTTTTTTTTTTTTTATGAATCTCAGTTATGAAGGATATTGTAACTTTTAATGTATTTTTTGTGTGTGATTGTGACATCAAGAATTTAAACAAAGAAAATAAAGTAAATATAAATATAGATGGCGTGCTGTGACTTGTCAGATGTGAAGGGATAATTATATATGTGTAACGAAAATCCAATAATATTCGGACTTGATGTAGGCCTAGGAAAAAAATGATTGACTTTCAAGATTTCAACTTTTGTTTTTTGTATGTTATATGATATAAACTGATTGATTGCTAAACTACTACTACTGTTACTACTACTAATGCTACATTATTATTATTATTATTATTATTATTATTATTATTATTAGTAGTAGTAGTAGTAGTAGTAGTAGTAGTAGTAGTAGTAGTACAATTATTATTACTTACTATTATTATTATTATTATTATTATTATTATTATTATTATTATTATTATTATTTGTCTCATATATATTGTGAATTATATGCACACCCAAAATTGTACTCATGATCAGCTTCACTAAATGGCAGTTGGAATGTAATTTATTTTTTTTCTTTCCCTTCCAGATATAACTCATAGTGATGGGTGAGTGTTATACAATATTCATTATGAATGGGCCACCACCATTATTTAAAGGCATTTATTAGTAATAATATATAAAAAAAAGCAATTATTCAAATTATTCATAATGTTGCCTATATTTATTGCTCGCTTTGTTTTTCCATAGATTCTTTTAAATATTTACTGGACTGGAAAAAAAAGGTGAGATAATTATTTTGTAATGGTAAGGAAGAGGTTGCGAATGGGATGAGGGTAAGGGAAGGGGTGCAACATTGATGGGTGTGGGATGAGGTGCAGAGGGATTCATTTGGTGTGTAGGCAGGGTGGGGAGGGATTGTGGAAAGGGTTCGGAGGATGCCAATGAGCAAAATTGATGTGGGGAAGGGAGGCGGGGGTAGGCTTATGTGGTGAGAATATGAGGATTGGATGGGAGTAGGGATGTTTGGGGGATGAATGCACAGGTATGGAAGTGAGAGGTGTTGGGATTTAGTGTAGAGGGATGTGATGGGATGGAGGAACTAGGTTTGGGGTTGGAATGCAGTGGGGTGTATGTGGGGGTGTTTGGAGAAGAGGCTCTTTAGGATGCTGCTGGGATGGAGATATTGGGGTTATGAAGCGGGTAATGCGGGGTATTATGATAGGAGGGAGGTGAGGGTGAGGGAAGGGATGTTGAGGGATACTGATGGGATGAGGTGGGGTTTGGGAAGGGATAGTGAGGGAACTAGGTGGGGATTGGGGAAGGAATAAAGAGGGGCGTTTATGGATCGGGGGTAGAGGGACATAGGTGGGGATGGAACTGGACACTGTGGAATACTTGGATAGGGATGGGATGGATCGGAAGTACTTAGCACGAGGGTTTGCCCCTCTCAGTTCATCTCTTCCTTCCTTAAATTTCGTGCTTATCCCCCCAATCCTTCCCATCCTATATCCCCCTCTCCTCAGTGATGACACCCTGAATAGGGCTAAGAGAGTTCACTCGACGCCGTCACTAATCTTCCCCCACCTATCCTATCCTA
>JAXCGZ010007669.1:112500-115000 GCA_037179515.1 Halocaridina rubra
CACACACACACACACACACACACACACACACACACACTGCTCATAAGTGAAAGGATTCAAGTTGAAGAAATAAACTTGGCTATAGAAAGTGAGTTCAAGGAATTTCTTGTTGCTCGCATAAATACTGGGTCAGAGAGCATTATAATAACTGTTGTATACAACCCACCAAGGAACCAAAATAGGCTTGAAGTTTATGAGGAAAGTCATATAGGTACTATTGAAGTCATAAACTCAGTTGTTAACATGGCACGGGAAAAAAATGTAGGATTTTGATTATGGGAGACTTTAATCATAAAGAGATAGATTGGATAAATCTTGACCCACACAGTGGTGAGGACTCATTCGGGGCAAGATTCCTAGATTGCGTACAAGGGAATTTCCTACACCAACATGTAATGGAACCAACGAGGGCCAGGGGTGGGGATGAGCCATCACTACTTGATCTAGTGTTCACAGATAATGTGTTGGATATTGAAAAAATTGAGTATGAACCACCAATTGGAAAGAGTGACCACTGTGTGTTGTTGATGGAGTATATCATTGAAGATATTCTTCCTGAGAGTAGAGGCACTGAGGACATGAGGAGGAACTATCCGAAATGAGATTACATCAAAATGAATGAGCTTTTTGCAGTTATTGACTGGAGAACCTTATTTTACAACAAATCTGTAAAAGAAATGTATGACATCTTTTGTGAGAAATATGGGAAGATAGTAGATTGCTGCATACCTTTCACCAAAGTAGGTGTAATTCATGCCAGAGAGAAATGGTTCGATAATGGGTGTAAAAGAGCTAAGGAGTGGAGAGACAAATGCTGGAAAAGGTATAGGAGGAGAAAAAAACATAAATGCCTGGCAAACCTACAAAAGAGCAAGAAATGACTACCTAAGTAAAAGGAGAGAGGCAGAGAGAGACTATGAGAGGGACATCACCAGGAAGGCTAAAGAAAATCCCAAGCTTTTCCACAGCTTTATCAGAGGAAAACTGAAGGTAAAAGAACAGGTTTTAAGGCTAAAGAGAGCGGATGGAAGCATCACTGAGACGGATGAAGAGATCTGCAAAGAATTGAACAAGGAGTTTCAGTCAGTATTTACAGTAGAAAATACCCCAACCCCTCAGATTGCAGTGATAGAAGCTCAAGGGCCGGTATTAGAGAACATCAACCTTACAGCCACAGAGGTATGCAATGCGCTGATGGATTTAGATGTTCGTAAAGCTACAGGTCCTGATGACATATCCCCTCAAGTGTTTAAAAAATGCGCAAACACAATATCAGTGGCACTAAGTATCATATTTAAGGAGTCACTGGAGTCGGGGGAGATTCCAAGATGCTGGAAACAAGCAAATGTGATACCTATCTTCAAAAAGGGAAGGAGGGATACGGCTCTGAACTACAGACCAGTTTCCTTGACCAGCATAGTTTGCAAAGTTATGGAGAAACTACTAAGGAAACATATCTCTCTTCACTTGGAATCCTTCAACTTTTTGTCAGTGAGGCAACATGGCTTCAGAGAATGTAGATCAACAGTAACAAACTTATTAGAATTTTATGATGAGGTAAGTAAAATCTTACAGGAAAGAGAGGGCTGGGCAGATTGCATATTCCTAGACTTCCAGAAAGCGTTTGACACTGTTCCACGTGGGAGACTTATTAGGAAGCTGCAATCAATGGCTAGAATAGGAGGAAATGTTTTGGAATGGATAAAAACTTACTTAGATGGAAGGGAGCAGAGGGTTAGAGTAAGACACCCAGTGTCTGAATGGAGAAGAGTTAGTAGTGGAGTTCCACAGGGTTCAGTTTTAGGACCACTTTTGTTCCTTGTATATGTAAATGACCTACCAGAGTCTGTAAATTCATTCATGAATATGTTTGCAGATGATGCAAAGATTGTGAAGAAAGTAAAAAACGAGAACAATGGTAGAGAACTTCAGGAGGATCTAAATAATCTGCATGAGTGGTCAGAAAAGTGGCTAATGAAATTCAATACTTCAAAATGTAAGGTAATGAGAATGGGTACAAGTGCAAGAAGGCCCAAGCTTGACTACTCAGTGGCTGGAGTACAACTTCAAGAGACAGAAAATGAGAGAGATCTAGGAATAAACATACTGGCAGATTTGTCTCCAGAAATACATATAAATGGCATAGTAAGGGCAGCATATGCATTCTTATCAAATGTAAGGGTGGCCTTCAGGCACATGGACAAGGAAATGTTCAGAAATATTCATGTAACCTATGTGAGGCCAAAACTCGAATATGCAGCCCCCTTTTGGAATCCGCACTTGAAAAAGCACATAGCTAAGCTTGAAAAAGTTCAAAGACATGCCACGAGACTCGTGCCAGAAATACGCAATCTCAGTTATGATGAGAGGCTGAGGGAATTAGACTTACCATCACTCGAAGCTAGAAGAGTGGGGGGGGATATGGTGACAGTCTTTAAATTCCTTCATGGTTATGATAGAGTGGATAGGGATCGATATTTTGATATGGCTGGCTCTAGAA
>JAXCGZ010007669.1:117500-135000 GCA_037179515.1 Halocaridina rubra
ATGTTTATAATTTTTCGTAATATACTTTAAGGCCAGAACCAAGTGTTTCCTTCAAGAAACTACTACGTGAGCATATCAGCATGATGCAGTGAGTCTTGCAGTGAACATTTTTCATGTTCAGTTCGCTTTATAGTAATTGCGTCTCTGAATGTGCGTGGTTGTGGTGTATGTGAAAAGTAAGAGGGAAGTGGTAGCGAGTACATTTGTGGAAAGAAAGAGGGATATACTTGTTCTGAGCGAATCTAAGATGAAAGGGAATGGTGATGTGACATCTGGGATTGTGGTAGGTAGGGTGTCAGGAGGTGAGAGAGGGAGAGAGAGAAAGAGGGAGTGGCTCTGTTGGTAAGTGAAGAGATAAATAAGTGTAACGTGGAATGGCTAAAATGAGACTGGAATGCGAGGCTTGGGTGTTTATATATGGTCATCTTTTCTGAGGAACTATGGGGAATCCTGTGTCATTGCCCTTGATATATCTAAGGCTTTTGGCAGAGTCTGGCACAAGGCTCTGTTGGTTTTACCCCTTCTCTCTGTTCTCTGATTTCCATTTTTCTTTCTGACCGTTTTATATCTGTGGATGTTGACGGCGCAACATCTAGCCCATTCCGTTACCAGTGGTGTTTCACAGAGCTCTGTTCTTTCACTTACTCTTTTTTCTCTTTATCAACAATCTTATTCAGTCCCCATCCTCCTCTCTTCTTTACGCCTTTGCCGACGATGCTACCCTTCATTTTTGTTCTGCCATTTCTTCACAATCTTTATCTGTTACTCGAAAGCAGTCTCATATCATTCTTTCTTTTACTCTCAACTCCAATTTGCCGAGTGTATCTGAGTGGGGCACTCAAAATATAGTTAAATTTAATACCTCCAAGACACAGTATCTGACTATCTCCTTATCTACTTCTCCTTCAGATAGCCCAATTGTCTTCGAAACTATTAACATATTAGGAATCCAGATAGCGTCTAACTTGCCTTGGAGGAAGCACATAATCCAAGTTTCTAACTCTGCATCCAAAAAATTGGAGGTTCTATTTTATTTTCGTCATTAATTTTCCTCTTTACAGTTACTTAAAATCTATAAAGGTCTTATCCGTCCCTGCTTAGAATACTTCCCGCACATCTGGGGTGCTTTTTCATATACTTCTTTCCTTGATAGGGTTGAATCTAACGCAGTCAGACTCATTAATGACCCTACTCTTGCTTTTAGTCTGGTTTATTTTCCTCTTCGCCGTAAGGTGTCATCCCTTTTTCTTTTCTATCGCTAATACTTCCATCGTTGGTCTGATGAGTTGGCAAGTTGTATCCCTCTCCCACTGCCGAGACCACATAACACTAGCCAAGTACTCATGTCTCACAGGTACTGTGTGGAGATTTGTAGCTCGTGGATCGTTTGGTGCAGAGACTGCTTTATCCCATCTACCTCCAGACTCTGAAACTCTTCCTCCTTCAATGTTCCCTAATTCTTATAACCTATTTTCCTTAAAACAAAAAAAAAACTGATCTATCGTCATTTCAGGGTCTAATCCTGCTATATCTATAGGCCCTCAGTACTTCCATTATTCTTTTAGCCTGTCCTTTTCCTATTGTGAATCATTACCTTATCTCTGTCTTGTCTTTAACCTTTTACTTTTCTTCGTATTAATGTCTTCTTTGTGCCCAGGCCTTTATTGATGAGGGCAATTTTCTTGCATGTCCCGGTGTCACACTCATAATGAAATATATATACGTGTGTGTGTGTGTGTGTGTGTGTGTGTGTGTGTATGTATATATATATATATATATATATATATATATATATATATATATATATGTGTGTGTGTGTGTGTGTGTGTGTGTGTGTGTGTGTGTGTGTGTGTGTGTGTGTGTGTGTGTGTGCATAGATATAAATACATATATACACACACACACACACACACATACATATATATATATATATATATATATATATATATATATATATATATATATATATATATATATATATATATATATATATATATATATATATATATATATAAGTAAATATGTACGCATGCATGTATATATCTGTGTGAGTATGTGTGTGTGCATGTGAGTATTCCTAAATATTCAGAGTGGCATTACATCAGGTTATAGGTACTTTTTTTTTTTTTTTAATTTGGCATGAAGAGGGATGAGTGTGTGAGCGAACGGGCAATCCCTATTTTGCGTATAAAGGGCGGTTTACACGGTCAAACGGTTCGTCGACAATTGTGATCGACAACCAAATACCCCGTTCACACGTTCAAACATCACTTCAAACACTTGTCTGTCGAACCGCGTTCGACGAACCGTTTAACCGTGTAAACCCCCCTTAAAAGTAACAATAATAATTTCTCACCCTGTAATATTACTTAGACAACAAAAGTTATTTTAATTCTTTATTTCCTTCTTCCTCTTCTTCTTCCTCTCCTCCTTCTCCTCTTCTCCTCTTGCTCCTCAACTTCCTTCTCATCCTTTCCTCCTCCACCCTCCACTTATTCCTATCCTCCTCCACTTCCTGTATTCCACTTTCTTCTCTCCTCCTCCTCCTCCTTTCCTTCTTCTCCTCCTCCTACCCCTCCCACTCATGAGAATTTTATCATCTAAAGCAACACTGCAAAAATATCTTAATATTAAAATAAAAATTATTTCCGATAAAACTCAGCTGTTGTGTGTACACACACGCACATATGAACACACATGTAAACGTATATGTATTATTATTCATTTATTTTTATTTATTAATAAACACTTACCTTGCATTGTCTTTCAGAAGTTCAACCTGGCTTGGTTAGGTTAGGTTAGATTTAAAATGTCACGTTTTAAGATATAAATTATCGACCAGGTTAAGTTAGGTTAAATTAAGGTATGTTGAGGGTCCGTCCGTATTGTGCATCTGATCCTGAAACTGCAAAATACTAGTTTTAACTTTACACCTTTGCTCTTACTCTCTCCCTGGAGCTTCATATTAATATTAGCTTTATTTTTTATAGTTGCATATACTCTCTCTTGCCGTAATAAACTTACAGGAGAGGTGATATATATATATATATATATATATATATATATATATATATATATATATATATATATATATATATATATATATATATATATTCATTCACTTGTGCTTGAGAAGGGGTCCAGTTAAGACCTGAAATATAGCGTTATTTTTTCAATCTGTTGTTTCACTGATAGGCTTCGTTACACACACACACACGCACACATATACATATATATATATATATATATATATATATATATATATATATATATATATATATATATATATATATAGTATGTATATATATATATATATATATATATATATATATATATATATATATATTTATATATATATATATATATATATATATATATATATATATATATATATATATATATATATATATATATATATATATATATATATATATATATATATATATATATATATGAATGTATAATTATAATTTAATGTAAAATTATTTGCTTACTCTAATTAATCAAATGAGTAAACATATAATACATTTATCCCCCCTGAGGGAGGGGATAGAATGCTTCCTCCGTGTTCCCCTGCGTGTTACAAAGGTCAAATAAATGTTGCGGAGCAGGGGGACTGGGAATCCCCTCTTATATATTTTTCATTCTACTAGTGGCCAAGAAATGCGGGAGTATTCTGATAATAGAGATCCAACCAGAACCCTGGTAATTGCGTCTCGGAATGTGCGTGGTTGTGGTGCAAGTGAAAGTTAGAGGGAGCTGATAGGGAGTATGTTTGTGGAGAGAAAGATGGATGTACTTGCACTGAGAGAAACTAAGATAAAAGGGAATGGTGAGGGGACATATTGGAGAGTGGTAGGTAGGGTGTGAGGAGTTGTGAGAGGGAGAGGAAGAGAGGGAGTGATTCCTTTGGTAAGTGAAGAGATAAATAAGTGTGGTGGAATGGAAGGGAGTATCATCTCGAATAAAAGTAGCTAAAATGAGCTGGGATGCGAGGTGTGGGCGTTTGTGAGCGCATATGGCCATGGCAATCAAAGAAGTGAGGAAAGAAATGAAGAATTTTGGTTCGCTTTGGACGAGTATGAGGAAGATGATAGAAAGGCAGAACTTGCAGCTGTGGGAAATGGATGGAGAATACCAATGTTGGTGATGAGAATGATTGAGAAATAATGAAAGAGGAGGTATATTTGGAATTGATAGCAATGAAAGCTGGTAAAGCACCAGGGCTAGATGGGTGTCATGTTGAATGTTTGTCAAAAGATGGTGAGGCATTAGTGGAATGGATGGTTAAGTTATTGAATGTATATTTTAGGAATGGGAGGGTCCCAGTTGATTGGAGGAGTGCATGTAATTCCAATTTATAAAGGGAAAGGAGATAAGTATGAGTGTATTAGTTTTAGGGGAATTAGTTTGTTGAGTATAGTTGGTAAGGTATATGGAAGAGAGTAACTGAGAGAATCAGGAAAGGTACGCAGGGAATGAATTGGGAAGAGCAGTGTGGGTTCAGGAGAGGAAAGGATGTGTGGATAAGGTGTTTGTGGTAAAACGGGTGTGTGAGAAATTCTTAGAGAAAGGTAGAGACACTTTTTGGGCCTTTATGGATTTAGAGAAAGCAAATGTCAGTTTTGACAGAGTGACATTGTGAAGTGTGTTGCGTCTGTATGGAATAAGTGGAAGTTTGCTGAATATGGTTAAGAGTTTTTACATGAATGGTAGAGCATGTGTGAGTCGGGAATGGTATAGGGTAATTGGTTTTAGGTGAATGCAGGGTTACGTCAAGATTGTGTAATATCGTCGTAGTTGTTTGAATTGTTTATGGATGGAGTGGTAAGTAAAGTAAATGAAAGAGTATTAGACAGAAGCTTGGAATTTGTGGGTGAGTATGGAAGGTTGTGAGATATGGTCACAGATAGGTAATGTTTGGCATATGGAAAGTATATTGCAAACAGGAGGTTAGTGAAGCGCGTGGTGAGGGAGGGAAAGAGAGAAGCGGATGTTAGGTGAGGTAGGATCTTGTCTGACAATTTTGAAAGAAATAAAAGATGTTTTGGAAAGAAGTGAAAGGAGTGCAGAAAGGTGAGTCTGGTAGGGAGGAAAGGATGAAAGGAGCAGACTGGCAATTGCTAGGAAATGAAATAAAGTTGAAAGAGAGATGGACTAAGTCTTTCAGGAACTGCTAAATGAGGAAGATGATAGAAAGGCAGAACTTGCAGCTGTGGGAAATGGATGGAGAATACCAATGTTGGTGATGAGAACGATTGAGAAATAATGAAAGAGGAGGTATATTTGGAATTGATAGCAATGAAAGCTGGTAAAGCACCAGGGCTAGATGGGTGTCATGTTGAATGTTTGTCAAAAGATGGTGAGGCATTAGTGGAATGGATGGTTAAGCTATTGAATGTATATTTTAGGAATGGGAGGGTCCCAGTTGATTGGAGGAGTGCATGTAATTCCAATTTATAAAGGGAAAGGAGATAAGTATGAGTGTAGTAGTTTTAGGGGAATTAGTTTGTTGAGTATAGTTGATAAGGTATATGGAAGAGAGTAACTGAGAGAATCAGGAAAGGTACGCAGGGAATGAATTGGGAAGAGCAGTGTGGGTTCAGGAGAGGAAAGGATGTGTGGATAAGGTGTTTGTGGTAAAACGGGTGTGTGAGAAATTCTTAGAGAAAGGTAGAGACACTTTTTGGGCCTTTATGGATTTAGAGAAAGCAAATGTCAGTTTTGACAGAGTGACATTGTGAAGTGTGTTGCGTCTGTATGGAATAAGTGGAAGTTTGCTGAATATGGTTAAGAGTTTTTACATGAATGGTAGAGCATGTGTGAGTCGGGAATGGTATAGGGTAATTGGTTTTAGGTGAATGCAGGGTTACGTCAAGATTGTGTAATATCGTCGTAGTTGTTTGAATTGTTTATGGATGGAGTGGTAAGTAAAGTAAATGAAAGAGTATTAGACAGAAGCTTGGAATTTGTGGGTGAGTATGGAAGGTTGTGAGATATGGTCACAGATAGGTAATGTTTGGCATATGGAAAGTATATTGCAAACAGGAGGTTAGTGAAGCGCGTGGTGAGGGAGGGAAAGAGAGAAGCGGATGTTAGGCGAGGTAGGATCTTGTCTGACAATTTTGAAAGAAATAAAAGGTGTTTTGGAAAGAAGGGAAAGGAGTGCAGAAAGGTGAGTCTGGTAGGGAGGAAAGGATGAAAGGAGCAGACTGGCAATTGCTAGGAAATGAAATAAAGTTGAAAGAGAGATGGACTAAGTCTTTCAGGAACTGCTAAATGAGGAAGATGATAGAAAGGCAGAACTTGCAGCTGTGGGAAATGGATGGAGAATACCAATGTTGGTGATGAGAACGATTGAGAAATAATGAAAGAGGAGGTATATTTGGAATTGATAGCAATGAAAGCTGGTAAAGCACCAGGGCTAGATGGGTGTCATGTTGAATGTTTGTCAAAAGATGGTGAGGCATTAGTGGAATGGATGGTTAAGCTATTGAATGTATATTTTAGGAATGGGAGGGTCCCAGTTGATTGGAGGAGTGCATGTAATTCCAATTTATAAAGGGAAAGGAGATAAGTATGAGTGTAGTAGTTTTAGGGGAATTAGTTTGTTGAGTATAGTTGGTAAGGTATATGGAAGAGAGTAACTGAGAGAATCAGGAAAGGTACGCAGGGAATGAATTGGGAAGAGCAGTGTGGGTTCAGGAGAGGAAAGGATGTGTGGATAAGGTGTTTGTGGTAAAACGGGTGTGTGAGAAATTCTTAGAGAAAGGTAGAGACACTTTTTGGGCCTTTATGGATTTAGAGAAAGCAAATGTCAGTTTTGACAGAGTGACATTGTGAAGTGTGTTGCGTCTGTATGGAATAAGTGGAAGTTTGCTGAATATGGTTAAGAGTTTTTACATGAATGGTAGAGCATGTGTGAGTCGGGAATGGTATAGGGTAATTGGTTTTAGGTGAATGCAGGGTTACGTCAAGATTGTGTAATATCGTCGTAGTTGTTTGAATTGTTTATGGATGGAGTGGTAAGTAAAGTAAATGAAAGAGTATTAGACAGAAGCTTGGAATTTGTGGGTGAGTATGGAAGGTTGTGAGATATGGTCACAGATAGGTAATGTTTGGCATATGGAAAGTATATTGCAAACAGGAGGTTAGTGAAGCGCGTGGTGAGGGAGGGAAAGAGAGAAGCGGATGTTAGGTGAGGTAGGATCTTGTCTGACAATTTTGAAAGAAATAAAAGATGTTTTGGAAAGAAGTGAAAGGAGTGCAGAAAGGTGAGTCTGGTAGGGAGGAAAGGATGAAAGGAGCAGACTGGCAATTGCTAGGAAATGAAATAAAGTTGAAAGAGAGATGGACTAAGTCTTTCAGGAACTGCTAAATGAGGAAGATGATAGAAAGGCAGAACTTGCAGCTGTGGGAAATGGATGGAGAATACCAATGTTGGTGATGAGAACGATTGAGAAATAATGAAAGAGGAGGTATATTTGGAATTGATAGCAATGAAAGCTGGTAAAGCACCAGGGCTAGATGGGTGTCATGTTGAATGTTTGTCAAAAGATGGTGAGGCATTAGTGGAATGGATGGTTAAGCTATTGAATGTATATTTTAGGAATGGGAGGGTCCCAGTTGATTGGAGGAGTGCATGTAATTCCAATTTATAAAGGGAAAGGAGATAAGTATGAGTGTAGTAGTTTTAGGGGAATTAGTTTGTTGAGTATAGTTGGTAAGGTATATGGAAGAGAGTAACTGAGAGAATCAGGAAAGGTACGCAGGGAATGAATTGGGAAGAGCAGTGTGGGTTCAGGAGAGGAAAGGATGTGTGGATAAGGTGTTTGTGGTAAAACGGGTGTGTGAGAAATTCTTAGAGAAAGGTAGAGACACTTTTTGGGCCTTTATGGATTTAGAGAAAGCAAATGTCAGTTTTGACAGAGTGACATTGTGAAGTGTGTTGCGTCTGTATGGAATAAGTGGAAGTTTGCTGAATATGGTTAAGAGTTTTTACATGAATGGTAGAGCATGTGTGAGTCGGGAATGGTATAGGGTAATTGGTTTTAGGTGAATGCAGGGTTACGTCAAGATTGTGTAATATCGTCGTAGTTGTTTGAATTGTTTATGGATGGAGTGGTAAGTAAAGTAAATGAAAGAGTATTAGACAGAAGCTTGGAATTTGTGGGTGAGTATGGAAGGTTGTGAGATATGGTCACAGATAGGTAATGTTTGGCATATGGAAAGTATATTGCAAACAGGAGGTTAGTTAAGCGCGTGGTGAGGGAGGGAAAGAGAGAAGCGGATGTTAGGCGAGGTAGGATCTTGTCTGACAATTTTGAAAGAAATAAAAGGTGTTTTGGAAAGAAGTGAAAGGAGTGCAGAAAGGTGAGTCTGGTAGGGAGGAAAGGATGAAAGGAGCAGACTGGCAATTGCTAGGAAATGAAATAAAGTTGAAAGAGAGATGGACTAAGTCTTTCAGGAACTGCTAAATGAGGAAGATGATAGAAAGGCAGAACTTGCAGCTGTGGGAAATGGATGGAGAATACCAATGTTGGTGATGAGAACGATTGAGAAATAATGAAAGAGGAGGTATATTTGGAATTGATAGCAATGAAAGCTGGTAAAGCACCAGGGCTAGATGGGTGTCATGTTGAATGTTTGTCAAAAGATGGTGAGGCATTAGTGGAATGGATGGTTAAGTTATTGAATGTATATTTTAGGAATGGGAGGGTCCCAGTTGATTGGAGGAGTGCATGTAATTCCAATTTATAAAGGGAAAGGAGATAAGTATGAGTGTAGTAGTTTTAGGGGAATTAGTTTGTTGAGTATAGTTGGTAAGGTATATGGAAGAGAGTAACTGAGAGAATCAGGAAAGGTACGCAGGGAATGAATTGGGAAGAGCAGTGTGGGTTCAGGAGAGGAAAGGATGTGTGGATAAGGTGTTTGTGGTAAAACGGGTGTGTGAGAAATTCTTAGAGAAAGGTAGAGACACTTTTTGGGCCTTTATGGATTTAGAGAAAGCAAATGTCAGTTTTGACAGAGTGACATTGTGAAGTGTGTTGCGTCTGTATGGAATAAGTGGAAGTTTGCTGAATATGGTTAAGAGTTTTTACATGAATGGTAGAGCATGTGTGAGTCGGGAATGGTATAGGGTAATTGGTTTTAGGTGAATGCAGGGTTACGTCAAGATTGTGTAATATCGTCGTAGTTGTTTGAATTGTTTATGGATGGAGTGGTAAGTAAAGTAAATGAAAGAGTATTAGACAGAAGCTTGGAATTTGTGGGTGAGTATGGAAGGTTGTGAGATATGGTCACAGATAGGTAATGTTTGGCATATGGAAAGTATATTGCAAACAGGAGGTTAGTGAAGCGCGTGGTGAGGGAGGGAAAGAGAGAAGCGGATGTTAGGTGAGGTAGGATCTTGTCTGACAATTTTGAAAGAAATAAAAGATGTTTTGGAAAGAAGTGAAAGGAGTGCAGAAAGGTGAGTCTGGTAGGGAGGAAAGGATGAAAGGAGCAGACTGGCAATTGCTAGGAAATGAAATAAAGTTGAAAGAGAGATGGACTAAGTCTTTCAGGAACTGCTAAATGAGGAAGATGATAGAAAGGCAGAACTTGCAGCTGTGGGAAATGGATGGAGAATACCAATGTTGGTGATGAGAACGATTGAGAAATAATGAAAGAGGAGGTATATTTGGAATTGATAGCAATGAAAGCTGGTAAAGCACCAGGGCTAGATGGGTGTCATGTTGAATGTTTGTCAAAAGATGGTGAGGCATTAGTGGAATGGATGGTTAAGTTATTGAATGTATATTTTAGGAATGGGAGGGTCCCAGTTGATTGGAGGAGTGCATGTAATTCCAATTTATAAAGGGAAAGGAGATAAGTATGAGTGTAGTAGTTTTAGGGGAATTAGTTTGTTGAGTATAGTTGGTAAGGTATATGGAAGAGAGTAACTGAGAGAATCAGGAAAGGTACGCAGGGAATGAATTGGGAAGAGCAGTGTGGGTTCAGGAGAGGAAAGGATGTGTGGATAAGGTGTTTGTGGTAAAACGGGTGTGTGAGAAATTCTTAGAGAAAGGTAGAGACACTTTTTGGGCCTTTATGGATTTAGAGAAAGCAAATGTCAGTTTTGACAGAGTGACATTGTGAAGTGTGTTGCGTCTGTATGGAATAAGTGGAAGTTTGCTGAATATAGTTAAGAGTTTTTACATGAATGGTAGAGCATGTGTGAGTCGGGAATGGTATTGGGTAATTGGTTTTAGGTGAATGCAGGGTTACGTCAAGATTGTGTAATATCGTCGTAGTTGTTTGAATTGTTTATGGATGGAGTGGTAAGTAAAGTAAATGAAAGAGTATTAGACAGAAGCTTGGAATTTGTGGGTGAGTATGGAAGGTTGTGAAAATTGAATCAGTTGCTATTCGCAGATGATACAGCACAAGTGGCTGATGCTGAGAATGAACTGAATCGCTTGGTGACTGAGTTTGTTAGGGTGTGTGAAAGAAGGAAGTTCCGGGTGCATATTGGTAAAAGTAAAGTCATAAGAGGCATGAGAAATGTTAATGTTGGTAGAATGAATGTAGGAGTGAATGGGGAGTTGCTTGTAGAAGTTGAAAGTTTAAAATATCTGAGGTTGCACGAATCAAGGAATGGATGAGTGGATGCAGAGGTATGTCATAAAGTGAATGAAGCAAGTAAATGTCAAGGTGGGTTGAAGAGTGCGATGAAAAATAGGTATTTGGGAATGAATGCAAAGAGAAGAATATATGAAGGTGCCGAGAGCACTGTATGGAGTAGAGACTTGGAATGCAAGAGAGAAAAAGCAAAACAAGTTCAGTGTATTGGAGATGAGGTGATTAAGAAGTATGATTAGGGCATCTAGAATGGATAGAGTGAGAAATGAGGAGATCAGGCAGAGAACGGGTGATAAAAGAAGGCTGTCAGATAGGTTAGGTCAAAGAGTGTTGATTGAAGAAAGTGTGGAGTACAGAAGTGGTTGAAGTTAGACCAAGAGGAAGACCTGGAATGAGATGGATGGATGGCGTGAAAAGGGCATTGGATGCACGTGGAATGTCAGTAGAGAAGGGAAGAGAGCGTGCAAGAGATAGGAATGAGTGGAGGAAGATTGTGTATAGATGACACGAGCCAAAGGGAATTCTCGCACCCTTAAGCTCAGCGAACTGTGATGGACGGGTGTGAGGAGAGTTGCCATGTGATAAAACGGTGGGGGTAAACCAGCTGCGGTTGTCGGGTTTCACTGTAGAATATCCTTGCCCAAAAAGGGTGGTAGGGGGGAAATGTGGCAACCCTTTATCTCCAAGGAGATAAAATGTTGATGTATGTGTGGATCATCTTGTGTATATATATATATATATATATATATATATATATATATATATATATATATATATATATATATATATATATATATATATATGTATATAGATAGATAGATATATGAGATCGGATTTATATCACGGACTCCCTATTATACTAAGGGCTTGGACGGTGTTTTCTTGTGAGGGACTGGATTTGGCAAGGGCTGCTGTTACCCTAAGTGAATACCATATTTAGCCTCAGACTGTGGCAGGCCGCGAGCCCAAGACCAGACGATTCAAAGTTGCGAACGATACCACTCGGCCGCGATAGTTTTATATATATATATATATATATATATATATATATATATATATATATATATATATATATATATATATATATATATATATATATCTACCTTGGCTGTTTCCCCCTTTAATTGGGGGGTAGCCGACATCAAGAAAGGAAAACAAATAGGGAGATTACTTTGCTCTATGGGCAATGACGAGGGGGCTAGCGACCGTTCAGATGGCACTGCTGGAGTGCCACAGCCCATCCTCCTGGCTCTTCCACAACATGTGTCGCTTCACAACTGCCAACTCCTCCTACTGCCCCTACCACATGGCTACCTCTGTAAGATGCAGCCCCGTGGCAACAGCAGATGCCCATAAGAGCTGTGTCACAATCGCTCGCCACTCATTCCTATTCCTAGCACGCTCGCTTGCTTCCCTCACATCCATCCTCCTATCATTCAGGGCTCTCCTTACTCCATCCATCCATCCAAACCTAGGCCTCCCTCTAGTATTTCTCCCATCAACTCTCGCATTCATCATCTTTTTCAGCAGCCTTTCATCATCCATCCTTTCCACTTGGCCAAACCATCTCAGAACATTCATATCTACTCTGGCTGCAATTTCTCTCCTCACACCCGTTCTTGCTCTCACCACTTCATTCCTAACCCTATCCAATCGAGATACACCAATCATACTCCTCAGGCATTTCATCTCAAACACATTTAGTTTCCGTCTCTCACTTGCTTTCATACCCCATAACTCTGATCCATACATCACAGTTGGCACAACCACTTTCTCATACGAAACTTTCTTAACATTTATTTCTAACCCTCTATTCTTCATCACTACTTTCAATGCACCCAACACTTTACATCCTTCATTCACTCTGTGACACACATCTGCTTCCACTCCACCATTTGCAGCTATAACTGAGCCTAAATACTTAAACTGATTAACTTCCTCAAGTGTCTCTCCATTCAACATAACATTCAATCCAGCGCCATCCTCATTTCTTGTACACCTCATAACCTTACTCTTTCCCACATTCACTCGCAACTTCCTTCTCTCACACACCATTCCAAATTCTGACACTAACTGACACAACTTTTCCTCTGAATCTGCCATCATCACAGTATCATCTGCAAACAGCAACTGATTAAGCTCCCACTCGTTATCATCCCCATCTACCATTCTCAAACCTCGACCACGCACTCGCTCATTCACCTCTTTTACAACTCCATCAATATACAAATTGAACAGCCATGGTGACATCACACATCCCTGTCTCAGTCCCACACTCACTGGAAACCACTCACTCACTTCATTCCCTACCCTAACACAAGCTCTACTGTCCTCATACAAACTCTTCACTGCATGCAACAATTTACCATTAATTCCATATAATCTCAAAACATTCCACATAGCCTCTCTATCAACTCTATCATATGCTTTCTCCAGATCCAAAAATGCAAAATACACATCCTTACCCTTTGCTAAATATTTCTCACATAACTGCCTAACTATAAAAATCTGATCTATACAACCTCTACCTCTCCTAAAACCACTCTGCACTTCCACGATCACATATTCTCTCTTATCCCTAATCCTATTAACCAGTATCCTACCATACACTTTTCCTACCACACTCAACAAACTTATACCCCTAAAATTACTACATTCATACATAACTCCCTTACCTTTGTATAGGGGCACTATAAAGGCAATCACCCATTCCACTGGCACCATTGACAACATGAAGCATATATTAAACACTCTCACTAACCATTCCAATGCAGTCACACTCCCTTCTGTCAACATCTCCGCTCTCACACCATCCATTCCAGGTGCTTTACCTGCTTTCGCTTCATACAATGCCCTTTTCACCTCCTCTCTTGTAATCTCTCTCTCATTTTCATCTCCCATTACTAGCCCTTGAACCCCTCCCACTGCCACTATAGCTGCCTCTCTATCTTCCTCAACATTCAGCAAGCACTCAAAATATTCTGCCCATCTTTTCCTTGCATTGTTCCCTCTTAACATCTGTACAGTCACATCTTTTACTGTCTCTTCCATTTTCGATCCACCCTTCCTTACTCTCTTCACTTCTTTCTAAAACTTCTTTTTATTCTCCTCATATGACGTACTAAAATCCTGTCCCCACCTAACATTTGCCAACCTCTTCTCTTCCTCTACCTTCTGCTTGGTTTCCACATTTTTCTCCCTATATCTTTCATACTTCTCCCTACTTTTACACTGCAGCCATTCCTCAAAAGCCCTCTTTTTCTCTTCCACCTTCATTTTCACCCCTTCATTCCACCACTCGCTGCCCCTCCTCATGCCACCTCCAACAAATCTCTTTCCACACACATCACTTGCATGTCCCACAAAACATTCTTTCATCAACCCCCATTCCTCCCCTAACTCCCCAACTTCTCTTTCTTTCACCCTGTCATATGCCACTCTCAACCTGTCCTGATATTCCTGTCTCTTCTCTGGCTTTTTCAACTCTTCCACCTTCACTATTTCCCTTCTACATCCCCCCACACTATTTCCCCACTCTTTTGCTACTACCACTTTTGCTTCAACCAAAAAATGATCAGACATCCCAGCAGCCACACCCCTGAATGCATGTACATCTTTCACTCTACCAACCATGCTCTTTGCTACCAACACATAGTCCATCAATGCTCTTTCTTTCACTCTTCCATTTGCCACTCTCATCCATGTATACTTATTTATTAACTTCTTAAATAAACTATTACCTATCACCAACTCTTGCTCCACACACATATCTAACAGTCTCTCGCCACTCTCATTCCCACCTGGTACCCCATACTTTCCTACAACACCTTCTATCTCTCCATCACCCACTCTGGCATTCAAGTCACCCAACACAACTACATAGTTCCTTCTACTCAGACCATCCACACATCTAGTTAACTCATTCCAGAATTCATCCCACTCTTCCTCACTTCTCTCACATCCTGGCCCATATGCACTAACAAAAGCCCAACATTCCCTTCCTATCCTAGCCCTCACCCACATCAGCCTAGATGACACTTCTTTCCATTCCACTACCTGATTTACCATCCATTCACTCAGCAATAATGCCACACCTTCTCTCGCTCTCCCCCTTTCAACCCCAGACACCCTACCCGTCACATCACTAAATGCCACTTCTCCTTTTCCTTTCATCTTCGTCTCACACAATGCCAATACATCCATCCTCCTCCTACCAAACATATATCCAATCTCACATCTTTTGCTCTCTATCGTACTACAACCACGCACATTTAGACACCCCAAAACTAGAGTTTGGGGAGAAGTTATTCTCCCTTCTATTCCCCTTCTTTTTTGACGTCTCGCAGGAGGTTGATACAAGGGGGGGATTCCTAGTCCCCCAGCCCCGTCCACTTTTAGTCACCTTTTACGACACGCAGGGAATGCGGTGAGGCTATTCTTTGATGTTGTGCCCGCCCCACAGGGCACACACACACACACACACACACACACACACACACACACATATATATATATATATATATATATATATATATATATATATATATATATATATATTTATATATATATATATATATATATATATATATATATATATATATATATATATATATATATATATATATATATATATATATATATATATATATATATATATATATATATATATATATATATATATATATATATATATATATATATATATATATATATATATATATATATATATATATATAGATAGATAGATAGATAGATAGATAGATAGATAGATAGATAGATAGTTGATATATAGATATAAATTCTCCTAAAATAGATTTTCCACAACTCCGGACCTGATGCTAACAACATATTCAGTGTTAAAAATTCAGGATTGAATATCAAAATTTCAAAATCTGACTGAAATTTTGATCTGTCCCGACACTGTTTGATCGACAGGGGGACAGAATCGTGTGATGAATAATATATGAGAGTTTTCTCAGGTAATATTGGAGAGAGAGAGAGAGAGAGAGAGAGAGAGAGAGAGAGAGAGAGAGAGAGAGAGAGAGAGAGAGAGAGAGAGAGAGAGAGAGAGAGAGAGAGAGAGAGAGAGAGAGAGAGAGAGAGAGATTTTGTTTGCCTATTTTATCTTCTGTTGTTGGAGGGAAAGTAATTCTAGGTTTGTATTCCCTCTGTGTCGTATGAGGAGGCTGAAGGGGATATCCTAAAGCAATAATTCGTGTGTCTTAGCTCGTGGTGAATGCGTGTTCCTTGACTTGGCTATCCCCTTTATAAGGGGGAACAGGTACAGAGTATATAGATAGCAAGATAGATAGTTAGATAGATACTGGACCTAAGTTCGATCACTTTTAGTATGAGAAAAAAGTGTTTTGATAATAATAATAATAATAATAATAATAATAATAATAATAATAATAATAATAATAATAATAATAATAATAATAATAATATTAATAATAATAATAATAATAATAATAATAATAATAATAATAATAATAATAATAATAATAATAATAATAATAATAATAACTATTCAGGTAAGCTCATCATCAACCTTATATGCTCTTGATAGCTATGGCATCATTCTAACACAGAATGTTCTTGGATATTCATTACACATCTTTTATTATCCCTTCACATCTAACAAGTCATTACACTCTCCATCTCTGTTTCTCTTTATGTATTTTTCATGCCCAGGGCCGATAAGGGGCTGTATTATTTATTTATTATTTTTTTGGGCCCGTCCTGGTGTCACAATCATTAAAAAAAAATAATCCTTAAAGCACATTAAATACCTTCAAAATGCCATGTGAAAGCACCGTTTTATATGTCTGTTTTACTTTACTTCTCTCATTCATTAACACCAAGTACCGTTTTCTATTTACTTTTATTGGAAATCAAAGAAAACGTTAAAATGGATAACTATTATACTTTTCAAGGTATTACGCCACTACAAGTCCTGTGCTGAAAATAAGTCACTTAATTCTTTGTTTAAGTGTGAGCTGAAGGGATTTTTAGGAGCTATTAGTGAGATAAATAGAATTGTATAGCAATGTTAATGAAAATAAAGCTACTACTACTACTACTACTACTACTACTACTACTACTACTACTACTACTACTACTACTACTACTACTACTACTACTACTACTACTACTACTACTACTACTACTACTACTACTACTTTCATGGACGTTGGTTGCACTATGGTTTGACACGATTGAATATTATTGCATATAATGTTGTGATTAGTAATTCAGAGTCACAACTGGAGGTCCTTCATATCACAATGTGAAGGTTATTCAGTTAAATTAACGAGGAAAAAAACTAATTGTATGTTTTTCCGCTAAATTTCTCAACAAAATAGATCTCCCAATGTCCAAACTTTGGGATGCTATTTTTTTTTTTTTTTAGAAGTAATTGACCATTATAAATATTTAGGACATGTTTTGAAAGCACTTTACATGATCAAAAGTATGTAGAATTACAACTGTGCAAATTTTTCTCAAGTGTCTCTTCCTGTTTTAAGAAACTTCTGGCACAGAAACTTCTGAGTCCTTTTTTTTTTTTTTTTTTTTACTCTTATTCAAATTGTATTGTATGCCAAGTGTATGATTTGTGTTTTTGGAGTGATTAAGATACTTTCAGGGTGGTCATTGCTTAAAGCATTTGATGTGGCCTTCAACAATGTTCTTAAATGAATGATTTAGAGTTCCTACATATGCAAGTAACCTTATCGTTGCTGGACATATGTCAGCGATTTCTTCTTAATCATTAAATAGCCTTACTTCAGGCTAAATACTATAGTCACCGTGGCTCAAGCGGTAGCGCCCGCGACTCTGAGGTGTCAGGTCGAGGGTTCGCGCCCCGTCACGGTCT
>JAXCGZ010007670.1:30000-32500 GCA_037179515.1 Halocaridina rubra
GTCCCTCAACCAGTATTTATCCTTCATCTTGGAAACAATTTCCCATTCACCCAAATTTTGAAAAGAGAGACTATTATGCTCTTATTAAGTACCGATCAATTGATCTAACCTCTGTTTTCGCTGATGTATTCGAAATTTTGCTCAAGTCCCATTTCTTAAAAGATCCTGAATCAAACTCGCTTATTTCCAATCACCAATACGGCTTCCAAAATGCAAGAGCCACTGGTGATATTCTGTCCTATCTTACTCATATATGGTCATCCTCTCTGAGAAACCATGAGAATATTCTTTTTCGCTTCCCAAACTTCCTGAATTTGGCTTAACACCTTCTCTCTGTTCTCTGATTCCCAGTTTCCTTAATGACCGGGACTTGAACCTACGACATATAATTACTATGCCAAGATTGGGAGTTTAATTAAATTCGAAAATGAAGCCACGAGTGAGGTTGGGGAAAACTGTAATGTGAACAGAGTGGCATTGATAGTATGTTTTCATCCCTAGTATAGCAGATAAAATCTGTAAGGTGTGTTTCCATCTTAGAATTCTGTGGTGTAGTTGGTAGCGCCTTGGAAATGTAAATATGAATCCTACATATATATAAATATATATAATCAAATAAACACATTAACATATGTGAAAACATGGATAATTTTTACCCCAACCGGGACTTAAACCTACGACACATAATTACTTTGCAAAGACGCTACCAATTTCCCCACAGGTCTTAATAGGGAAACAGACTTAGCAGCTTTATTCTGCTATACTAGGAATGAACACATTCTATCTGAATGCCACTCTGTTCATATTACAGTTTCCCCCATCTTCACTCAGGGCTTCGTTTTTGCATTTAATTCAACTCACAATCTCATTCGGGATCAACAATAATCGAATAAGCACATTACTATAAGTGAAAGCATGAATCCTTTCAAGCCCGACAGGGAATTGAGCCTAGGACACATAATTACTGTGTCAAGGCACTACCAACTACACCACAAAAGGTTTTCAAAGGGAAGCAGACCTTACAGATTTTATCTGCTATACTAGGAATGAATGCATTCTATCTGATTGCCACATTCTTCATATATATATATATATCTATATATATATATATATATATATATATATATATATATATATATATATATATATATATATATATATATATATATATATATATATATATATATATATATTATGAGTGTGGCACTAGGCCAAAAGAAAATTGCCCTCATCAATAAATGCCCGGTTACGAAGAAAATATTAGGCCGAAGAAAAAGTAAAAGGATAGGGACAAGGCAGAGATAATGTAATGACACACAGCATCAAAAGGACAGGCAAAAAGAGTAGTTGAACTGAAAACCTAGGTATATGACAGCATTAGGCCCAGAGATGACGATAGATTAGGTTTTTTTTTTAAATTGAAAATTGGTTATAAAAATAAGAATAAATAGAAGGGGGAGGAGAGTTCAAGAGTCTGGAAGTGGATGGGAAGATACAGTTGTCGCATCGATCAATTTGAGAGCTTTAAATCTCCACACAGTACTTGTGAGATGAGACCTCTTGGCAAGTGTTACGTAGCACGGCAGTGGGAAGGGATGCAGTTCACCAACTCATCAGAGCAGCGATGGAAGTAGTAGCAATAGAATAAGAGAAAGGGGGTGATATCTCCAGCAAAATGAAAGAGAATGCAAATTAAAAGTAAGAAAAGGGTCATTAGTGAGTCTGGCTGCCTTAGATTCAACCCTCTCAAGGAGATAAGTATACGTTGCAGTACCCCAAATGTGTGAGTATTATTCTAATTAAATATGGAGAGAACATTTATAGATTTTAAGGAATTGTAAAGAGGAAATAGTAATGACAAAAACGAAACAGACTCTCAATCTTTTGGATGCAGCTGTAAAAATTTGGATTTTGTGATTTCTCCAAGACAAGTTATAGGCTATCTGGATTCCTAAAATATTAATAAAATTAAGAGGATAAATTTCATCAGTTTTGAAGACAATAGGGCTAAGAGGAGGAGCAAAGGATAAAGAGATAGCCAGAAACTGTGTATTGAAGGCATTAAATTTAACCAAATTTTTGATGGCCCAGTCAGACACCTTCTGCAAATTGGATTAGAGAGTAGAAGATAGTGGTACGAGATTGATTACGAGTAGCAGATGAAGACTGTGAAGAAAAGGCAGAGGGAAAATGAAGGTAGAATAGTCGACAAAGACGTGAAGAAGAGAGGAGGATTGGGACTGAAGATCACTGATGGAGAGAAAAGACAGAGTAGGTGAAAGAAAAGAGCCCTATGGAATAATACTGGTAATAAGGAATGGGATAAATGTTGCGCCTTGAACAACCAACCACATATATAAACGGACAGTAAGAGAAATCGATATCAGAAAACAGGGAGAAGGAGAAAAGCCATAAGCAGGGAGTTTGACCAACAGAACCTTGTGCCAGACTGTCAAATGCCTTAGATATATCAAGGGAGATGACAAAGTATTCCCCATAG
>JAXCGZ010007670.1:52500-55000 GCA_037179515.1 Halocaridina rubra
GGTATTCATGCATATATATATATATATATATATATATATATATATATATATATATATATATATATATATATATATATATAGTATATATATATATATATATATATATATATATATATATATATATATATATATATATATATATATATATATATATATATATATATATATATATATATATATATATTTATATATATATATATATATATATATATATATATATATATATATATATATATATATATATATATATATATATATATATATATATATATATATATATATATATATACTTATATATGGAGAGTGTTCCTGCAGGCATTCCATAAGATAACATGTAACTGCATATATCTGTCAAAATTAACCCTTGAGTTTACGGGAAATAGACAAAGTGGTAGTGCAGACATTGTCTTGCTTCTTGGTGCACTAAGTGATTAAAGATGAGGGGCAAATGAATGTTGCTTTATGGTGAGATAGGTAATGACATTTGCGATAGCTTTTTTAGCCTCAACCAGGATAGTGAGTTAAGCATCAGTATCGTTTTGCTTGCTAAACAATCCATCAATATGAGATTCAATTGCCTCAATCCATGCTGTATATGAGGATCACTAAGTTATGAGGGAAACAACAGCTACCGAACGTATAACAACTGCTGCAGAGTCTTGATTGGTATTAGAGCTTAATTAGTGGCAGTGCGGGGAATGGGAGGCGTACGTAAAGCCGATTGTGGAGCTGGAGTGGGAAGGACACTAAAGGAGGTAGGGAGCTTTGTAAATCCATGTCAGGCACTCAATTCATGTTAACGACAACACGGGTATTGACCATTGGATGTGTCCATTGTTCTTGATGCTTTTTCCAGCAAGGTTCAGGCAGTACAAGAAATGTGGGATGAGGGGGTCAGTGGGAGCAGGAGTGACTATCATGTCCGCAGTGGAACACTAGCAGGAAATGTGGTCATTACCACTCACCTGTAGCACCAAAGCTGTTCATTTCTCATTCTACGAGTATGGAACTCACATAGTGAGAGGCCAGGAGGGAAGTCAAAAGTTACAGTTGGAGGCTGTGAGTCAGGAAGACATCAGGTTACAGCAATGCGTTTGATAGGTGTGAAGTTCTGAATCATTTAGCAGAATAAACATCAGGAGGTGATTTAACACAGGAATGTCAATGAAAATAGGATAACGGGTGTGGAGATAAGTGAGATACTTTATGTCTAATGCCTGAATCCTGAGCATTGAGGATCAAAGAATAAAGCTCTCCTTTTGATACACTGTCAATGGTATCCAAACGTTTTCTGTGTGAAAAATCAGCAGATCTTAACTTCAGCTAGGCGTTGATCCAAATGAAATGTCTTACTGACTTTAGTATATTGCTATCAATCAAAGGGTTGACCTTGAAGAGCAGCTTAGGATGATCATTCTGGAGATAGAATGATGGGGGTGTAATTCTTAGTGGTGACATCATAGGAGAAATATCTAACTTAGAGAAGTGATGCACCGAAAACAAATGTTTAAGAGCCTCATGTTGGCAAATAGAAGAATATTCTCATTTAATACAGTTTGCAGTGGGCGATAGTGAGTCACAATTGCTATTAGTAGACCTATTCCTGTGATGTTTGGCTAAGAAGGCTTTGCTGACAGGGTTTGAAGCTTCAGTGATGAGAATTAAGCAGCTTACTTCAAATATAGCCGTGGGTGCCATTTGCCCTGAAGGATTTCGTCCTCTTCATCATAAAGCGCTAAATCACTATCGAGTTCAGGGAGAGTGGAGATCTCTTATAATCCAGACATCAGTTAAGTAGCAGATACATCATGGTCAGGTGTCGTCTGACTCTTGGATACAGGTACACTGACTTACCACGATGTCAGAAAACGTCACACTCATGGATTCCTGTCCAGCATAGTTGATTCCGCCTCTATAATCTACAAAGCCCAAGGCAGCAGAAATTCCAAGTGACGATTCGCTGACGACTCAAACATAATGTTCTTATCTGTGAAAGGTGGATGGCACCAGCTTTCAAAATCCCTCGAAAATCACCAAGATCAGGCAGACTAGTGGAGAGCACTTTTATTTGCAAAGAAAATATTTGTTTTGTCAGTCTGTAGTAAAGTTGCATCAAAAGTCACTGTGAATGTTATCTTTGGGGTATTTGAAATAAACAGAAAACAAATACTGAGTTTAATCTAATGTCTCGCAAACACAAAACAGATCTCAAAGATTTTATATAATTCAACATCTGAAAGGGTTATGCATGTCCATGTGATATATGAGTCCAGATTTCATTTACAAACATATAATCAGCTTTATAATTGCACCTAACAGCTCAGTATAAGAGAGACAACCACAGATTAATTGCCTTAATTGTTCAATCATTCATCCACTCAATTACCAATAGTGATCAAATTAAGTGATTAATAAAATGGTTTATTCTCTTAATATTGCAGACCTTTCTCTTTCTGTCTGTCTGTCTGTCTGTCTGTGTGCCTGACTCTCTTTCTATGTG
>JAXCGZ010007670.1:62500-65000 GCA_037179515.1 Halocaridina rubra
TTACTTTTCTATTGTAATTCATTCCTTATTGAATTAGGATTCGTAAATATGAGGTAGTGGATATATATATATATATATATATATATATATATATATATATATATATATATATATATATATATATATATATATATATATGTGTGTGTGTGTGTGTGTGTATTTAAATATACATACATACATACATACATGCATTCATGCATGCATACATACATACATAGATATATACATACATACATACATACATATATACATATATATATATATATATATATATATATATATATATATATATATATATATATATATGTATGTGTGTGTGTGTGTGTGTGTGTGTGTGTGTGTGTGTGTGTGTGTGTGTGTGTGTGTGTGTGTGTGTGTGTGTGTGAATTGTTATAGCTGGCTAGGGAAATTTAAATTTTTTTCTGATAGTTTAGTTCCTGGGTTCATCAAGTTTAGTTCCTGAGTTCATCCAGTGAGGACGTGCTTCCAGTAGCTCTAGTCTTGACCATACTTAGTACAATGGAGAGTGGTGGTGTTCTTTGTGCTGGTGGTGTTAGTGGTAGTGGTGTTGGTGGTGGTGTCGTTGTTGGTGCTGTTTGTGGCTGTGCTGGGGATTTGTCCTCGTCTGACGCGAGCAAACTCATTTTTAATTTAAGAAATTAGTTGGCCGCTGTCAGGTAGGAGGTCAGATCCTTAGCTGAGGAGAACAGGGATCTGAGAGGTAAAGTAGAGGTGTTAACCAGGAAGGGACAATTGAATAATGAAGACGACTGGAAAGTTGTGAATAAGGGTTCAACGAAGATGGTTCTTAAGAAAAATGATACTTTTAGACTACAGGTTGCTAATTCATTTAGTTCACTTAGAGATGAATGTGACAGTGGCGGCAGTAATTCTTCAGGAACCATAGAGTCAGATAGGTGTACTAGCGATCGTAAAAATGGAAGTGGGAAAAGCTCTCAGGTCAAGAGCCTAGGTAAGTCTCCCAAGGTCGGAGTAACCCATCCTCCGGATAAGTCTCGTTCTTTGGTAATTGTAGGGGATTCACTATGCAGATATGTAGACAAGAAACTCAGGCATAGAGTTAGAGCAAAATATTTTTTCCCTGGAGCAGGTATGAAGAAGGTGGGTGAGTCAATAAATAGCTGGATTGAGAAAAAAGATGTTGTTTGTTTGATAGCTGGGGGAAATGACGTGCAGGATGGTAGAAGTGAAGAGCTGATTAGGTTGTATAGACAAGCCCTGGATAAGATCAGGAAAAGGGGTGCAGTTCCTGTGATGTGTGGTATTCTCCCTAGGCTTAGCCAAAGTTCAGAGTGGTGGTCTCGAGCTATAGGAGTAAATGCTAGGATGAAAGTCTTCTGTCGGGAGAATAATATAGGTTATATAGACGGGTGGGATCACTTCACTAGTCGTAAGCATATGTATGCAAGGGATGGAGTGCATATTTCTAATTCAGGTGTCTCGGTATTGGCTGGTATGATAGACAGAGAGGTAGGGGGGTTTTGTTAGACACAAATAATGAAATGAATAATACTTGTGCAGAGAAATTAGTCATCAAGGATTCAGTAAATAGTGGGTCAAATAACTGGGAGTCTAAGGATAAGAACCATTTGTTACATAGAACAAATATTAACAAAAAGAATAGCCACAAGAAGGGTAAAGCTAGAGAAAGTTTAAAAGTATATTATACAAATAGCCGTAGTTTAGGTAACAAGATAGAAGAACTGAGAGCCATAGTATGTAGTGAGAGACCGGATATAATATGCATTAGCGAAAGTTGGATTAATTTAGAAAGCAAACACCTTAAAGCTGAGTACATAATTACAGGATATAAACTTTATAATGCTGATTGTAGTGCAGATAGAAGAGGGGGAGGGGTAATTATGTATATTAAAGATAGCCTCAGAAGCTGCATTAAGTCTGGAATTAAGACAAATCTAAATTCAGAAACCTTATGGGTTGAAATTAAAAATAATATAGAAAGTCTAGTTGTAGGAGTAGTCTACAGACCACCTGATCTAGATAATATAGAGTCGCAAGTTATATACGATGAAATTTCTAAAGTGACCAGGTCAAATAGAGGTTGCATTGTAGGCGATTTTAATTTTAGACATATTAACTGGGAAACCATAACAGGTGATAGTAGCTCTAAGGAGTTTTTGGAAGTAGTAGAAGACAATTTCCTTTCTCAGCATGTACTTGAAGCAACACGGGGGGTGAATACACTAGATTTAGTTCTTAGTAATAGAGAATATGGTTACAAATTTAGAAGTTGGTGAAAAATTGGGCAACAGTGACCATGATTCCATTAGATTTAACATAATTTTCAAGGAAACTATAAAGGAAAATAAGAATATTGTTCCAAACTTTAGAGCAGGAGATTTTGAGGGCTTAAAAACTAAATTATCTAATGAGGTATGGGAAGGGATTTCTGGGGTACAGATGTGGGTAGTTAATCCAGCAGGTCGGGTCGCAGGTAGCGGATTACCCCAAAATTTGG
>JAXCGZ010007670.1:70000-92500 GCA_037179515.1 Halocaridina rubra
CATTTTCCATGGTTATTGCTGTCAAGACCAAGTACAGAAGTAGGCTGAACGTGGAAGGGGATTTACGTTGTGCACTCTCTGGCATTCAACCACTCATTCAACATCTAGTAGCTAAAAAGCAATGTCAAGTATCTCACTAATAATATGCCTAGTTCATACTCAGTAAAATGGCAAAAAATTTACATATTTTTCATTTTTTTTTTTCAAATCTGGGAGGGAATTTTATTCGTAGAGGCAAGGGGAGCATGGAGGGAAGGACAAATTCCTTGAGAGAACGTGATAGTAAAAAAGTTAAGAACCACTGAATTAAGCAAGTTCTAACTTGGGATATACCTTTCATTAATACAAATTTTATGTTTTCTGTACCTGCCTCTGCTATATTAGCAAAGTGCTCGAAATTACTCGCCAACACAGCTCAGGTTCATTTTCCTTCGAGGTCAATATGAACCATTTTCATTTCTGTCAAAATGCAGCTGCAGAGGAATGATGAAACGACGGAGTCCTGAGATCTTTCAGACTGTAGTGTAGTCCATCTTCAGTGTAACTAACAAAAGACTTGATATAAAAGTACAAGGAAAACATTGAGAGTAGAAGATTGAAAATAATAAAATAAACAAGACTTAAGAATAAGTAAGCTAATTATTACTCAATAGCATTGAAATTTTATTAATCTAAGGTAAACTGTCTAAAAGCTCTCTCGTTTTCTATGCTAAATCTTCTTGCAAAAATAAACAAATAACTGCATTAAAGGAATATTGATCGGGTCCTAAATTGAAGTGGAATATATATATATATATATATATATATATATATATATATATATATATATATATATATATATATATATATATATATATATATATATATATATACCTTGGTTGATAAGGGAGTCCGTGACGTAAAACCGGAACCGAACCATATATATATATATATATATATATATATATATATATATATATATATATATATATATATATATATATATATATATATATATATATATATATATATATATCCCTTGTATGTTATTAGGGGTCAAAATGACCCCACATAATTTCTTAAATGTTGCCAATTTGCTGTTTATTGACTTAGGATTATTTCCTTCCCTGACTTTGTTTATCCTTGTCTACTTTACAGGTACAAAACGTTTTGTGACGTAAAAGTGTCTAGTTTGAGAATTAAAAAGCCGCAAACTTCACTGGGGTCGCTGTAGACCCCAACTGGCAATCCGTGTTACTTGGATTTTTTCCCCAAAATTTCATATATTCAGTAATAATTGTGACCTAGGGTACTATAACTGCTAGAATATCCAACTTACCATGTTTTGAAAAGTATGCATAGATAAGAATGATATAAATTCAATCTCTAGGTAGTTTCAACACTTAGATATGAAAAAAAATATGAAAATTTTGGTGTAAATTGATAAGATATGGATTGAAGCAAATAAAAAATGGAAAAAGTAAATATAATTTGTTGGTTGACTTCTTGTTTTATGCAAATATAACATATGAATATAACAAAATAGCTTAGACTTTAATAATATGAAAAAAGATCCATTTTCAATTTGGGGTCTCACAGACCCCACTCGGCAATCCGAGTCAAAACATTTCACTTGGCGTACGGAGAGAGAGAGAGAGAGAGAGAGAGAGAGAGAGAGAGAGAGAGATACAGATTTTCTTTATATAATATTCTCAATCCTGTCAATTATATTCATCTATCCCAAATATATATAATATCAAATATCATTGCATTTTGTGTTGAATAAAGATAATTTTAGTTAATGATGTGAAATAAAAGCTTTAAGGTGCTTCTAATATAGTGGTATTCACGTACTAATGACTCTTAATGAAGCCTTTAGCGCATTTCCAGTTTATGGGTTTTGTTTATTACCTCAGTAGAGACTAAACAACTTGGATCTGGGGGAGAGATTCAGCCCTGAATTCTCTCTTCTCATCTTAACGAAGTTTAAATGAAATAAGTTATTATGGTATTTGTTGATCAATTTTTTATTAGTCAGATTTGAATAATGCAAAAAAGAATCAGTTTTTTTAAACAAGCATATTCGCTCATAAACACACTCACACAAAATTTTCATTAAAGTTTATCTCTGTTTTGCACTGAAATAACTCACTTTATCCCCAGCTTTTCCCATAGATATATGAGGTCGTTTTTTCCTGTTTATTTTTCACATTTTTACGGTTAGATACTTCACTTGACACAAACCCCCTCAACAAAAACCTTGCTTGATCATTATTACAGACCAGAATTTAAAGAAGAATTGAAAACCCACACTGCATGAGAATTAGAATATTAGTCAAAATTCCCACCATAAAAAGTTTGTATTTATGTACATTAACAATATCCATGTTCCAGTACAGTTCATAAAAACTAATAATGGTTGTTCATGGTTCCACGTATTCATCTATATTTCCAATGAAAATAACATATTATTGCATTCTTCATAGCATAAATTAAACCTAATTGGCATTCATATAGTCTTACTGTCAATAGTGGATATACTAAGAAGCTAATAAATCTTAAACCTCAATAGCCGTTACCCAGGAAGGACCCATTTCCCTGAAGCAATTTTACGGTAGAGAAACGGTCGGAATTGCCCATGTGGACTGTTAAATATAAATCTCATTTTGCGTCATCTACAGTAAAATATTAAAATTAGCATGATTATATCATAGAAAATATCACAAATATTCAAGAATTCCCAATTTTGAAGAGCTTCGCACCATGTGTGGTGTCATAGGCTTAACCAATGACAATTAATTCTCTAATAAGCTTACTTTATGCAAAAAAGTCCGACATTAATAATCAACTCACATGAATACGTTTCAGTTGCTCATTTATCCTCTTTGTGTGATGAATATATATATATATATATATATATATATATATATATATATATATATATATAATATATATATATATATATATATATATATTATCTATCTACCTTGGCTGTTTCCCCCTTTAATTAGAGGGTAGCCGACATCAAGAAAGGAAATATATATATATATATATATATATATATATATATATATATATATATATATATATATATATATATATATATATATATATATATATATATATATATATATATATATATATATATATATATATATATATATATATATATATATATATATATATATATATATATATATATATATATATATATATATATATATATATATATATATATACATATATATATATATATATATATATATATATATATATATATATATATATATATATATATATATATATATATATATATATATATATATATATATATATATATATATTTATATATATTTGCCAATAAAGCCCATAAGGAAATCTTGAATTATACATCTTCAACAGTAAAATTAACAAAGCTATATTAAAAATCTTACCAAAATGAAGAGGTGTAAATTCTGGTAAAACGAAAGTTACCTCACCTAACATCAGTATTTTGAAAAAATCTTGGATTGTACTCTAATAAATATTAATATAATATATATTTATATATATATATATATATATATATATATATATATATATATATATATATATATATATATATATATATATATATATATATATATATATTTATATATTTATATATATAATATCAGTTACCACACAGCACCCTTGGTGTTGGGTCACGCTAAAACATCGTCCCATCGTCCTTTTGTTGGGGAAAGGACAGAAAGAAGGGGGGAGTGACGATTATATTGTGTACAAACATAGTTTTATATATATTATATTTATATATATATATATATATATATATATATATATATATATATATATATATATATATATATATATATAAATCTATATATATAAATAATAAAAAGAAAATAAATAAATAAACATTGAGTAAAATAACGTCTTTGAAAAATATACTTTAAAGAAAGAAAATTCCGACTCAATTTACTGTATTTCTGACCGTTACGGCTGTGGTAAAGAACATACCCCATAGTGAGTGCGAGAGGGAATCTCATACCTCCCTACCAGTGCATCATTGTGTGTGTTAAAATACTTCCCCCACACACACACACACACACACACACACACACACACCAGTCTGATAGGCTCAGCGCAAGAGAGGCATATACTTGAAAACGACACCAAGCTCTGAATTTGACCACCCCTCCTTACACCCCCATCACCAAATACTCTCCTTATGGCTACCCCCCCACCTGAAAGGGGAACACGTTCCTCGACGAAGGTACTGGCCAAAGACAGAGGTATCAAACCTAGGTCTGTGTTCCCAAGGAAGGATTTTCACCTTCTAAGCTTTCCAGAAGGTATACCTCTCGCGGAAAAATTTCAATGGAGGAATAAATTCCTTCCCATTCACCATCATTCGCTGAGCATTCCCAACCAAAGCAAATGGTGGTTTAATCATCTATATGTCATGAGGAAAAACAAGCATCTTATTGAAGAATTGCAAAGGGGTGTGCATGGGGGGCTCCAATTCGTGTCAAAGGATAAGCCACCTCTTAGAACATTTTTCATTAAAGGGTTTCCTACTTATTGGAATAAAGAACAACTGCACTCCCTCTTAGAAAATGAAGATGGAAAATACATCGAAAGCCTACAACGCTTAAAGTATGATGGAAAAGAATCTTCGACTCTAAAGATGATGTGGAAATCAATTGAAGTCAATCCTCCAGAAGAAATTGTCCTTCTTCCAGGGATTAAAGATCCCCCTATCCTCAAAGTGCAAGAAAAATCTTCAACCAACATCCAGCGCTCCCTCTATTGCCAGAAGGGGCACACTTATCAAAAATGTTCAGCAGAGACTGCTGGGCCCATCACAACAACTCCTCGGTCCCGGACTTGCTCACGATGTGGCACAGTCACTGAAAATATGTGGGAGCATAACTGTTCCCAGCAGAATGAAGATAGTATCACCTCGGAGAGCCAAGATACAGGATCTGCCGAGGGTGAATCATTACTGACAACTACAGATGAAGCAGTTCAGGTACAAATTGTAGCAGTAAAGGAACAAATCACTGCAGTGAATGAACAAATTGTAACAGTGAATGAACAAACTATCAGAGATAACGACCGAGAACTACAGTGCAAAAATAACTCCTATGAAAAGATGCTCAAAAACTTAAAAGAGCAAGTAGCTACATTAATGATTCAGCTTGAAAACATGACAAATGAATCATTTAAGGTTTGTCCTATATCATCTCAAAATGATAATGGCAGTGACAAGGAAATAGCTCAAAGAACCCGAATAACACGAGCAGCTAAAGTCAAAGGTAAAGCCCTCATACTTGAACAGGTAAAATTCCTTAACACTGCAGATAATTAGATGCAGATATCACTCTCCCAACTTTCTATTCTTTAATTTTTTTTTTCTTTCCTTCTAATTAATCACACCCTTCTTACTACAATGAACCTGTCTCTTATCTCTATGTCATACCTTTTCTTCATAAATAGATATGTGTGTGTGTGTGCATGTGCATGCATATATAAGGAGATTCTCATGTATGTAGGTATGTGGGTGTATGTGTATATGTATATGTATATGCATATACGTGTGTCTATCACTATTCCTATAGCTGTTGGTGTGAATACTGTTGTGACACTAGTGATTGTTATTATAATCATTAACTTCATGATTATTGCTATAATTAGGTATTTTCATGTGTGCATGTGTGTGTGTGCATGTGTCTGCATATATATATGCAGGTATGTGCACATATATATGTGTATGCTTGTATGTGTGAATCATCATTCTCATAACAGTTACCATAACTGCTGTTGTGACACTGGTGATTGTTACTGTACTCATTACTTTTGTGATTATTACTGTAATTCTTGTTATCAAGGCCCTAATTATGCGTTCTGATCTTTTCATGCATTACAAAATCTTAACTTTCAATATTCATTCTTTGAAGAAAAGATTTGTGGATATTTTGCACTATGTTAAAAAAGAGAAACCAACATTTGTATGTCTGCAAGAAAGTTTGCACTCTCATCAGTTGTGCAACATAAGAGGCTATTCCAAATATTCGCTTGATAGTAAGCAAGGCCTCACCACTTATATTAGTAACTGCATTCCCCATCAGTTAATCGAAACCAGCACTAATCCAAGTAATGATGGTGAGGATAACAAGAATGTCACATATATGCTTTTCAAAATAAATGTCAAAACCAATCCTTTTTATGTTTGTAATACATATATTGGAACTGATGCCTTTAATGAAGCAAAATTACCACATCCCCTTATGTATGAGAACATTATATTCGCTGGAGATTTTAATGCAAGGCACAAAGAATTTGCAGAAACATCTGATAACATCTGTAATTACAATGGCAGACGGCTCTATGAGTTTATTAGTGATAACAATTTTACCTTACTAGGACCACGTTTGCGTACCCACCTTAGAGGTGGTAGACTAGACTACATATTTTATCATGGTTTAGAATATGGGAAAGACTTTACTTGCAGAAGAATAGACGATCTATTGTCTGACCATTTTGCACTTGAGAGCACATTCCTACTCGATTCCGGCATTTGTCAAGCACATAAACGAAAGCAGATAAATATTCCTATTGAATTCGTTGCCCCTTTTCGCTCTTTTATGGCTTCTACATTTGAAAATATAGATATTCAGACCATTACAGGCCAAGAAATCTATGATCTCTTAATAGAACGGATATATTTATTCCATAGAACTTACATACACAAGCCTAAACACAAGGCAATCAAGAAGAAAAACAATTGGACAGAAGATAACAAGCTAAACACATTTAAAAAACAGGTAGACAGTGCAGTTGATATGTATAAAAGGGACAACAATGCAACCACTCTTGAAAATCTGCTACTTACTCTACGAGAGTACCGTGAGCTTAAAAGTGATGTCCGAACTAAGCACTTTCAAAACTTCCTACAGTCTATCAATGCTCATACGAGTAGTTCTAAAATCTGGCAGTCAATTAATGCTCTGGTTGGCAAAAACATCAGTGTGTCACAAACAAATGATTCCCAAACTCTTGCTGAAGAACTTCTCTTACAATACTCTAAGACATCTTCCTTTGAAAACCTTCCTTGCGATATTCAACAACGATTAAGAAATCTTGACTTTGAAAGAATGATGAACATAGAATTATCCTGTGCAAGAACAATGGAAGAGGACAGATTCATTGACTACATAACCAAAAATGAGTTGGACTTTGCTCTCTCCCATGGGAAGAGCACCTCTCCGGGTGAGGATGGCATTACGTACCAAGTAATCCGAGATCTTAATGATGATATTTGTAATGGTATTAATCCAATTCAGTTTTTATTCAGCACTATTTATAATGAGGGCACACTTCCAGAACAATGGAAAAAAAGCATTATTATTCCAATTCCAAAAAAAGAAAGTACAAAATTAAGACCTATCTCTCTGACATCCTGCTTCTGCAAAGTCTTTGAGAGAGTCATTCTTAACAGACTTGATTTCACACTCGAGGGAAAATTATCACATAATTTGTATGGATTTATGAAAGGAAAAAGTACCAAAGACTGTTTTGTAGAATTTATGAATGTTGAGCACTGCTCTGAAGTCACTGTTTTTCTAGATTTGCAAAATGCCTTTGATATTGCAAATAGAACCGTTATTTTGGATCATTTAGCAACTTTAGGGGTCAAAGGTAAACTACTGCAACTAATTAGATGCTACCTAAGTAGTCGAACCTCTAAAGTGTACTATAAAGGATATCTTACTTCCAGCGAAAAGGAATTTACACTGGGAACTCCTCAGGGAGGAGTTCTGTCTCCCCTTCTCTTTAACATCTTAATGGATAAGCTTCTCAAGTCTCTCAGACTACCAAATGATGAATGCACCATCATATGTTATGCAGACGACATATGTATAAGGGCACCTTCTGCCAATGATATGCAAATAATACTTAATGACTTTTCTCAAGTATCAAAAGACATTGGTCTTGTCATTTCAACTCCAAAAACAAAGTACTTTTCCAGTATCTCGCAAGAGCCTCACCTTGTATTAAGCAATCAAATGGTTAAGGTGTGCGAAAATCACAAATATTTGGGAATACCAGTTCCTTCTCCCCCTCACACAGAGTATGTCAAAGATTTGTGTGAAAGACTGCAACAGAGACTCAGACCGTTAAAGCTTCTTGCCAATAGGGTATCTGGTGTTGGAATTAACATATGCCGAACTTTCTATCTCGCATATGTCAGGTCATTAGTCGACTATCACACCCTGCAGCTCTGTACTATGACTACCTCTATCTTAAGACCCCTAGAAAAAATTCAGAACAAAGCTATGAGGATTATTCTTGGCTGCCCTATGAGCACCAGAATTATAAATATGCAACATGAATTAAACCTCCCACCTTTGATAGAACATATCAAACAGTCAGCTGTGATATTTGGAGTTAAACTAGCGAAATCAGCTCAGCCTCATCCATGTAATGCTGGTCATTTGCAAGGGCCGCAGTCAGCGCCAACAATCATTAAATCACTAATAAAAAGTAACATACAGTATGAAAGACAAATTCACCCCAAAGTATTTAAGCTTATAACCAATGAGACAAAAAAACATAATGTAACACTCTTTACTGAGAGTGGTCCTGAACGATTAATAAATCCTTGCAAGAGGATTGGGCCAGAAATTCTCTTTCCAATATTATCATCTGGTCCGAATGTTGCTCCAATTATTAAAAAACATCAATGGTTAGATGAAATTGAAGCCTTTATTGAAACTAGTTTCCCAACTAACAATGAAACACTCTGCATTTACACTGATGGGTCTCACACAAGCAGTGCAGGAGGGTCTGGGTGCAGCATTGTAGTTTATGAAAATTTTGAAGGGCAGCAAATATTTGACAAAGCACTGAGTATGCCAAAATGGTCATCAATCACCGAATGTGAAATTGTTGGTCTAAAACTTGCTATTGAACATGTTCTCAGTGCTAGAAGAAATGCTATCATATTCTGTGACTCGCAGAGTGCGCTTCTGTCACTGAGATCATTAAAAAGCTCCTACAAAACTCACATGGCTGAAATTCAAGAGGCTCTTATTGATTGCGCAAAACTTAAACTCCAAGTTAAGTTTTCATGGGTACCCTCCCATGTTGGGATAGTAGGTAATGAAAAGGCTGACAGGCTGGCAAAAATGGCAACTGAGAGTTCAGTGTCTGAATCTATAACCACACTGACTCAGTTTAAAACAATGTTGTATAATGAGATTATGGAAGAGCAAGAACTTTCTACACTCACACAACATGTAAGCAGCTGTTCGATCCAACATTATGAAAACTTCAGAAGGCTGAGACACAAATACAGCATGGGTAAAATGCTTACAGGTGACTGTGATAGAGTTGCTGCCCGTATAAGACTTGGTTATAGAAATATATGGGAGGTGAATTGCGAGAAAACTGGTAGAAAGCACCCAGAACACTCAAAATGCCATTTATGTGAGTGTGAAGGGGGCAACAATTTAGTACACTACATTGCAGAGTGCACAAAGCTTAAGGACTTCAGACCTCTTGGCCTGAGCTACTTTGAACTTTGTGTGCACTTTTGCAACCCAGAGAACTTATATCCTGTACTTAGTGTATACCCAACGTTGAAAATGTAATTCTTTTACCCTCTTCTCCGTCTACATCTTTTCCCACATTTATGTGGGGTCGATGTTTCTGGTCAGTTTTCTCCATTTATTTCTGTCCCATACCTCATCACCCAACAAACCTTTAGACCTCAGATCATCATTGATGCAATCCATCCACCTACGCTTTGGTCTCCCTCTCCTTCTACCCTGTATATCCATTTCCATCACCCTCCTCCCAACATACTGTTCATCCCTTCTAACGACATGACCATACCATCTTAGTCTACTTTCTTGTATATTATCTGATATTTCTATAACTTTGAAAAAAAAAAAAAAAAAAAAAAAAAAAGAGAGAGAGAGAGAGAGAGAGAGAGAGAGGGTGGAGGGAATACCTTCTCTCTCCTCTCTCTCTCTCTCTCTCTCTCTCTCTCTCTCTCTCTCTCTCTCTCTCTCTCTCTCTCTCTCATATGCCTTTTTATATACATAAGCCACTTTTCCCCTTATAAGGTGAGTGGCTGAGTAAAGGAATAATGCTCTGACTTTCTGGGAAGAGAAAGTACAGAGAAGGGTTCTTTCATTCCCTTCGCTCCGCCCCACTTAGTCTACTCTTACGACACGCAGGGGAACATGGAGGAAGTATTCTAACCCCCTCCCTCAAGAGCTCATATGTATGTATATGTGTGTACATGTGTGCATGTATGTGTATATGTATATGTATGTGTATATGTATTTATATGTATATATGTATGTATATGTGTATATGTATATGTATGTGCATGTCTATATGTATCAATAATTACTACTTTTGATTCATAACTCTATCTATATACAAAAGCTGTAGTAATGATGATGGTAATAATAATAATAATAATAATAATAATAATAATAATAATAATAATAATAATAATAACAGTAATAATAATAATGATAATAATAATAATAATGATAATAATAATAATAATGATGATAATAATAATCATGATGGTGGTAGCAATGGTTGTGATAATAGTGATAATGGATTAATTGACGTAATTCTCTCTCACGTACATAATTTGAAGGGTGGAGAGGGGGAAAGGCTTTCAGTCTTTCTCTTTCTTTTCCTTCCAAATTTATCCTCCATTATATGGCACTGTGTTTATGTGTATGTATGTATGTATGTTCAGGTTTATATGTGTACGTATATGCAATTAAGTACATGCACTTTCCTCTACTGTGTTACCCTCAGATGACAATGATGTGTATGAGTATGCATGGATGTGTCTTTATCTGTAGTAAGGACGAATAACTCCTTTTGCTGAAATGAATACCACAAACTCTCTCTCTCTCTCTCTCTCTCTCTCTCTCTCTCTCTCTCTCTCTCTCTCTCTCTCTCTCTCTCTCTCTCTCTCTCTCTCTCTCTCTCTCTCTCTCTCTCTCTCTCTCTCTCTCTCTCTCTCTCTCTCTCCTTGATATGTATGGCTATGAAGCCCCAGTGGTGTTTCTATTGCTCATCTAATTAATGCATGCATATATATATATATATATATATATATATATATATATATATATATATATATATATATATATATGTGTGTGTGTATGTATGTGTGTATATATATATGTATGTACCTACTTATTATTCTAACCTGAAAATTGTTATTCTATATCTGCTTCAAATTGTCTGCAGTAGTACTGTTGAAAAGTGAAACTTTTTTTTTTTTTTTTTTTTTTTTTTTTTTTTTTTTATGTTCACCCTTGAGGGTGAGCGGACCTTCGAAACGGAACTTTAATGATAGCACTCAACAAGGGCTATTGAAAATATTGTCACAATGATTACTCTTCAAGTACTCTTCAATTATTACACTATATTTTATTATTAATTACTTGCTATGATATTTTAAATTAATTGCAAATTCTATTAGTATGTTATTTATACATAACCACATAGATTGTAATGTTATCAACTGCAATATGACTGGGAGTGCCCATGTGCACATGTCCCCATGTACAGTTATCTGAATAAATTAAAAAAAAAAAAAAAATCCCTGAGTGGTCAATGAAGTCGGATGGCCAGCAGTTGGCCAGATTAGGGTGAAAATGGTGTCTGTATATTATGGTGGTGATGAGGTTTTAAGAGAATTTGAAGTTCTCATGACTCCTAGAATGTCTAGATCCCTAAAGTAATACTAGGCACTGTTGGCTTCAATACTTGCAGGGAAAATCGGAAGCAAAAAGTTTGAAAAGAGAATTGCGAAGTTATGCACTCCACGCAGTGACAGCCACGAACATGAAGAAAATGACTTCCATGATTAGTTGTATCAAACATTACGACAGCGCAGGACACAGAAGATAGTAATTGTTATGGGTATTTAAAGGTGGATGTAGGCAGTAAAGGAGAGATTTAGGGGCTATTTGTCTTGAAAGAACAGATGATAGGAGTAAGAGATGGGGAACTTTGTACATCTAATGCCGGTAGATGCTGATGTATGCATTGATCAGACATCATTCACGTAAACGTTGGACATGGAAAATACATGGAGATTGAGAATGAGAGCAAATAAAATATTTTACCATTAATAGAAGATTCAGAATTGCAGTTACACAAGTGAAGACATATGAGGGGTCAGACTGTGAGAGTGATCATGTTCAAGTGATTGCAGAAATCAGGGTTGGAATAAAGTAAGTGAGAAGGGAAGATGCTAAACCAAGGAAAGACGTAAAGGTTTTAAAAAGAAGTGAAGAATTACTGTAATGGTACATACCGACAGTGAAAAGTAGGAAAGAGGTGTAAAAGTAAAATGATTGTAAGAAGATTGATTCTGGGTAGCAATATCAGAGGCTAAGTGATGCAATTCATGAAGGCAATCGACACTTACTTCTAGAAAGGAGAAGATTCAGCTGGTCAATTGATGAAATAGTTGATTTGGTTGGTGAGGAGTAGAAGCTAAAGGCCGAAATAAGAATGAATACAGAGAACTAGAGAGATACATTAAGAATTAGTGTGTAAAGGGCGTGGAAAAGTCGTTCGATGAGCTAAGTAAAGAAATAGAAGGTCTTTCAAATGAGATTCTAGAATACTCTATGATACGATTTATGAAATAACAAGGAAAGGAACAAATCATTGATGTGCAATCAAATACAAAGATGGGAAGGTGGTAATGGAAATAATAGCAATTAAAATAAGATGGAAAGCATATAAAAGGGAATTTTTTGACTATAACAGACAGGAAGAGGAGGGGGAGAAAGTGCATACTGTGCATCAAAAAAGAGAAGAAATATTGGAGGGAAAGGTGAAAGATGGAGAGTTCAAATACGTCTGGAGAAGATGGACTTATGGTCGAGATATTAGACACCTTGGAGACTGTGAAAATGAAACAAAAATACAGTTTAGAAAAACAAATATATAATGAGGGTATAATATATTATGATATGTGAAATTCAGATTAGTATTACTATACCATAGAAAAGCAGAACTCTAGAATGCAAAAGACATAGTATAAATAGCATAATGAACCAAATAACAATTATGATGCTATATATTATAATGAATGAAATAAGTACTAAGGTTAGAGAGCGAGTGTCCTGAGAGACGTATGGTTTCGTTCAGGGAAAGGGAATAACTGTCATATTTGTGTTGTAAGCAATTCTGGAAAGATTAGCTGAGAAATAAAGAGATGTCTCATTTAGTTTTATGGACTATGTAAAGGCTTTTGATAAGATAAGGCATGAGGAATTGATGAAGATGCTAGATGGTTTAGATTTAGATGGAGAGAATTGACAATAGAGAAATCTATGCTGGAGACAAAAATGCTGCAGTGAGTGAGGGAGTGAAAACAGACAGATTAAAATGAGGGGAGTGCGACAGGGATGTTTTATGTCCTCTGATCTTGTTAATATCTATGACAGGAGTTTTTAAGCTTTTTCCTGTTAAGTACCCTCCGATCTATAAAACCATCTATCCTTATCCCAATTAATCTGACTCCGAATATGGAATTGTAATGATAGTAAGACTAATTCAGTATACATTGGTACTATAATTGAAATAAAAAAAAAATATTTAAGTTATAATGAATTTATTAACCAGTAGCATGGACATTACAAGCAATTTAAAATGAATCATACTAAACATCCTGGAATGAAACTGTAATGTAGTGTAGTCGCTCTACTGCTGACAAGTATTAAATATCCGCTTAAAATACTTTTTTTGTGAGCATTTTAGTACACCTGGAAAACTTCCTGCAAGTCCCTGGAGGTTCACGAACCCCTGTTTGAGAATCTCTGCTCTATGGGAAGATGGTACTGAGGGAGCTCCAGGAATTGATGGGAGTTAAAATTGAAGGTTATAATTCCAACCATATTAAGTTTGCATATTATACGGTGTTAGTGTGGGGCACTATAGAAAAATTGCAACACTTGTTGGATGTAACGGCGAGGGTGAGTGATGACAAAGGGTTGACTGTTAATACTAACACGACTAAGGTGTTGGTGGCATCAAAGGCAAATTCAAAAAGAGGGAATATTGAGGCGAGAGAGAGCAGAATATAATAGGGGTCAACATTTTCTTATCTTGGGAGCCTGATAACAGAATGTGAAAAGGAGTTTAGAACGAGAATTAGTATTGCAAAGAGTGATTTAAGAGGATGAAAGGTTTCCAGTCTAATAGAAGGTTGTCCACTGGAATTATAAAACGGGCAACAAGAGCAATTATATGGTCTACATTGCTGTAAGGATGTGAAACTTGGATAGTGAAAGGAAAGTGCAGGAAAGTTTGGATGTAGCTGAAATGTGGATATGGAGAAGAATTTTTAAGATTCCTTGGACAGCAAGGAGAACAAATGCAAATTCGCTGAGGTAGGTGGGAGTGGAGTGGGAATTGATGACTCTACTAATTAGGCGGCAGATTAGATTTCCAGGACATGTGATGGGGAAGAACGACATGGAGTCTGTGATGTTGCATGAAATAGTGGAAGGTAAAAGAGCATGTGGGAGACAAATAGAGATATATATAAATGGTGTGATGAGAGTGACGAGAGGACATCTTAACCCTATTATCCCCGAGTCTCTGGAATTTTCTGTCCAGACGATTCTTTGGTCATGGAAGTAATATTAGCCAATATTAATGATAAAGAGTGTTAATCATAACAAATACTGAGCCTGATTACTGCTTTTGGCAGCAAGATTTTGCCCAACTCTCTCTCTCTCTCTCTCTCTCTCTCTCTCTCTCTCTCTCTCTCTCTCTCTCTCTCTCTCTCTCTCTCTCTCTCTCTCTCTTTCGATAAAGGAAGGGAGGAAAAGGAGTGAAACGGAGAAAAAGGGAAAGAGATACAGGTGATGAAGTTTCGTACGTCTGGCGCAGGAGTCCCTCAGCCAGGAAGGAGAGAGTGACAAACTGTCAAATAATTTTCAAAGCGTTGTAAGTCGCTTCTTTTTTTTTTTTCGTTTTCTTTAGTCCCTATATATTCCATAATATTAAAGAGGAAGACGATTCCAGTCCTTTTTTAGCTTAGAATTATTATTTGGTGAATTTAAATTTTTTTGACAATAACAATTCCTTAACAATATTTGCTATAAAAAAAAATAGTGTTCTACAGATAAAAAATTCTCAATATAGTCCATGAATGACACGGATTGTAGCTAATATGGTTAAACCGGTAAAGTATATATTTATTAAAACACAAAGTCCAGTGACACGCCATGGTTCCCGAAGCATATGTGGATGTGGTGCACTGATGATGAGTCCATTATGATTGTATATATATATATATATATATATATATATATATATATATATATATATATATATATATATATATATATATATATATATATATATATATATATATATATATATATATATATATATATATATATATATATATATATATATATATATATATATATATATATGCAGTATCCGTGCCTATGTGTGCATGAGTGTGCGAATGCGCGCATATGTGTACGCGTTACTTGCGTATTTGTGTGCAATGGAGCAGTAGGATGGTGCAAAGGAGTTATGATGCGAGAAGCTCTTGTTCTCGTTCTATTTAATGACATCCTCAATATGGTTAAATGGGGCAACAAATGGGAATCCAACGCCATATATTAAGAATGAAAGTATAATTCTATGAGACATTAACCACAATATTAGCTTTCTTTCACAATTTTTTTTTCACTCATATTCTTGAGTGTTTTCATAATTGCTATTTACGGTGAACGTGGAGCTTTTTTCCTTATATTGTAATCGAGAAACTCATCTTAACGTATTGCAAGTTGAAAATAATGCCGTTTAATGCAATATTTCTCACTTAATAAGAACAAAAGATGTAGAGATAAACTCAATCACTATGAATGTAAGTTTTCTGTCTTTCGCCATCAACATATTTTTTTTTCAATTAACCAGTGTAAAGAAAGATCAAATTTAAGTAAATAAATGTTTTTTTTTTAATTTCAATGAAGAATAAAGCTATGCTCCAAGATGTGTATCAAGTATGGAAGGTATTAACATATCTTTAGTCATTTTTATTTTTTTTTCATTTTAGGGAAATGAAATACTATCTTAGAGAAATAATATGATATCATATAAGAGAACTGTAGCTATAAGTGAGAGATCTTTGAATCTACAGTCTATGTCAGTAACAGTTATTGATCCAGAAACTAAAATATTACATAATATTTAAGCTTTTAGGAAAGTAAATATAATTGGAATGGGAATTTTTTTCCGTAAATAAACAATATATACTGCCATTATATATATATATATATATATATATATATATATATATATATATATATATATATATATATATATATATATATATACATATATATATATATATATATATATATATATATATATATATATATATATATATATATATATATATATATATATATATATATATATATATATATATATATATATATATATATATATATATATATATATATATATATATATATATATATATATATATATATATAAAAATGTGTGTGTGTGTGTGTGTGCTTGCATATATATATATATATATATATATATATATATATATATATATATATATATATATATATATATATATATATATATATATATATATATATATATATATATATATATATATATATAGTATATATATATATATATATATATATATATATATATATATATATATATATATATATATATATATATGTATATATATATATATATATATATATATATATATATATATATATATATATATATATATATATATATATATATATATATATATATATATATATATATATAAATATGTGTGTGTGTGTGTGTGCTTGCATATATATATATAATATATATATATATATATATATATATATATATATATATATATATATATATATATATATATATATATATATATATATATATATATATATATATATGTGTGTGTGTGTGTGTGTGTGTGATTACCTAATTGTGATTACCTAATTGTGTTTACGGGAAAGAGCCCAAAGCTCGTAGCTTCCCGTCTCATGATCGGTTCCATTTTAGACTTAGTGATACTTATCATACCTGTCCTTAAAACTATGGATTGAGATAGCATTAACTACCTCCTAGCTTAGCCAATTCCAATTATCAACTACTCTTACACTGAAAAAGTATTTCCTTACATCCTGCAAAGAAGTTTTCTTACGATGCTTCAAACTATGACCTCTAGTTCTAGAGCCAGCCATATCAAAATATCGATCCCTATCCACTCTATCATAACCATGAAGGAATTTAAAGACTGTCACCATATCCCCCCTCACTCTTCTAGCTTCAAGTGATGGTAAGTCTAATTTCCTCAGCCTCTCCTCATAACTGAGATTGCGTATTTCTGGCACCAGTTTCGTGGCATGTCTTTGAACTTTTTCAAGCTTAGCTATGTGCTTTTTCAAGTGCGGATTCCAAAAGGGGGCTGCTTATTCGAGTGTTGGCCTCACATAGGTTGCATAAATATTTCTGAACGTTTCCTTGTCCATGTGCCTGAAGGCTACCCTTACATTTGATAAGAATGTATGTGCTGCCCTTACTATGCCATTTATATGTATATCTGGAGACAAATCTGCCAGTATGTTTACTCCTAGATCTCTCTCATTTTCTGTCTCTTGAAGTTGTACTCCAGCCACCGAGTAGTCAAGCTTGGGCCTTCTTGCACTTGTACCCATTCTCATTACCTTACATTTTGAAGTATTGAATTTCATTAGCCACTTTTCTGACCACTCATGGAGATTATTTAGATCCTCCTGAATTTCTCTACCATTGTTCTCGTTTTTTACTTTCTTCACAATCTTTGCATCATCTGCAAACATATTCATGAATGAATTTACAGACTCTGGTAGGTCATTTACATATACAAGGAACAAATGTGGCCCTAAAACTGAACCCTGTGGAACTCCACTACTAACTCTTCTCCATTCAGACACTGAGTGTCTTACTCTTACCCTCTGTTCCCTTCCTTCTAAGTAAGTTTTTATCCATTCTAAAACATTTCCACCTATTCTAGCCATTGATTGCAGCTTCCTAATAAGTCTCCCTTGTGGAACAGTGTCAAATGCTTTCTGGAAGCCTAGGAATATGCAATCTGCCCAGCCCTCTCTTTCCTGTAAGATTTGGCTTACCTCATCATAAAATTCTAATAAGTTTGTTACTGTTGATCTACCTTCTCTGAAGCCATGTTGCCTCAATGACAAAAAGTTGAAGGATTCCAAGTGAAGAGAGATATGTTTCCTTAGTAGTTTCTCCATAAGTTTGCAAACTATGCTGGTCAAGGAAACTGGTCTATAGTTCAGAGCCGTATCCCTCCTTCCCTTTTTGAAGATAGGTATCACATTTGCTTGTTTTCAGCATCTTGGAATCTCCCCTGACTCCAGTGACTTTTTAAATATGATACTTAGTGCCACTGATATTGAGTTTGCGCATTTTTTAAGCACATGAGGGGATATGCCATCAGGACCTGTAGCTTTATGAACATCTAAATCCATCAGTGCTTTGCATACCTCTGTGGCTGTAAGGCTGATGTTCTCTAATACCGGCCCTTGAGCTTCTATCACTGCAATCTGAGGGAGTGGGATATTTTCTACTGTAAATACTGACTGAATCTCCTTGTTCAATTCTTTACAGATCTGTTCATCCGTCTCAGTGATGCTTCCATCCGCTCTCTTTAGCCTTAAAACCTGTTCTTTTACCTTCAGTTTTCCTCTGATAAAGCTGTGGAAAAGCTTGGGATTTTCTTTAGCCTTCCTGGTGATGTCCCTCTCATAGTCTCTCTCTGCCTCTCTCCTTTTACTTAGGTAGTCATTTCTTGCTCTTTTGTATGTTTGTCAGGCATTTATGTTTTTTCTCCTCCTATACCTTTTCCAGCATTTGTCTCTCCACTCCTTAGCTCTTTTACACCCATTATCGAACCATTTCTCTCTGGCATGAATTACACCTACTTTGGTGACAGGTATGCAGCAATCTACTATCTTCCCATATTTCTCACAAAAGATGTCATACATTTCTTGTACAGATTTGTTGTAAATTAAGGTTCTCCAGTTAATAACTGCAAAAAGCTCATTCATTTTGATGTAATCTCCTTTCTGATAGTTCCTCCTCATGTCCTCAGTGCCTCTACTCTCAGGAAGAATATCTTCAATGATATACTCCATCAACAACACACAGTGGTCACTCTTTCCAATTGGTGGTTCATACTCAATTTTTTCAATATCCAACACATCTGTGAACACTAGATCAAGTAGTGATGGCTCATCCCCACCCCTGGCTCTTGTTGGTTCCATTACATGTTGGTGTAGGAAATTCCCTTGTATGCAATCTAGGAATCTTGCCCCGATTGAGTCCTCACCACTGTGTGGGTCAAGATTTATCCAGTCTATCTCTTTTTGATTAAAGTCTCCCATAATCAAAATCCTAAATTTTTTTTCCCGTGCCATGTTAACAACTGAGTTTATGACTTCAATAGTACCTATATGACTTTCCTCATAAACTTCAAGCCTATTTTGGTTCCTTGGTGGGTTGTATACAGTAGTTATTATAATGCTCTCTGACCCAGTATTTATGCGAGCAACAAGAAATTCCTTGAACTCACTTTCTATACCCAAGTTTATTTCTTCAACTTGAATCCTTTCACTTATGAGCAGTGCTATCCCTCCACCAGTCCTCTCAGATCTTTCAACCCTTAGTATTCTGAAGCCCTTAGGAAAAACTGTGACACTGTTTATGTCCTCACTCAACTTAGTCTCTGTAATTGCTACTAAATCTGCCTTACTGTTGTGAATCCTATCTTTTAATTCTACTGCCTTACCAGCTAATCCATCAGCATTTGTGTATAATAATCTTAATGAGGCCCCATCCTCTGATCTTCTGTCTTTATCTTCTTTATCTTCCCTTTGTCTGGAAGAACTCTGAAATGAAAATTTTTCTTCTCTTCTTCATTTCTTTCATCATTTAACCTTCTTGCCTCTTGCAACAAGTTTTTGATCTTTCCCATCTCTTCCTGTGTTCTGTATCGTCTAATGAACACTTCTTTGAATTCTTGAAGGTCTTTTAGACTTTTTTTCTCAACAATATTTCCCTACATGTTTCCCCTCTCTCAAAGGTTACTTTTGTTGGTCTCGGCTTTCCTTCCCTAGAATATTTACCTAGTTGGTGTATGTTTACAATATTCTCAGGACCACAAACTACTCCAAGCTTTCTTATCAGGTCTACAACCCTAACTTTATTTTTTTTCAAGTCTCCCCTGCCATGTTGGCTCCTGGGATTCGCTTATGCCTGAGATTACCACTGTCTTCTACTTATCAAGTGCCTGTCTGATGAGTGGGTTTGCCCTTTTTATCACAACGTCTTTCATTTTTTCGATTACTGTCTCTTTATAATCAACTGTTTGTATGTTTTCCAGTGCCACCACCTTTACAGCCTCTTTTACTGCCACATTCCCCTTTAGTGCATCAGCAAAGGAAGTTTTCATGGCATCATTTTCCATATTCAGCTCCTGGAACTCTTTTCTGCACTGTTCAATGTTTTCCTTAATCTGGACATTCCAAGCAGCAATCTCGTCTCTCTCAGAAGAGAGCAGTGAACTAACATCTAATTCCTTTAGGGTGCCATTCAGTTGTTTGTTTTTATCTTCTTGTTTAGAAATTCTAGATTCTAGTTGACTCTTTTCCCCTTCCAGCTTCTTTATTCTTTTTTCTAGCTCCTTTCTCTCCTGCCCTTATGCTTTACTTGCTTCCTCCAAAGATCTTATTTGCTCTCTGAGTGTCTCATTCTCCTTCATTCTCCATCCATATTCCGAATTTTTTCATCAAGGCTTATAAGCATTTCTTCTAAATTCTTGATTTTCTGTTTAAGTCTCCTAATGACTACCCCTCCTACCGACCCATGGATGGGAGAGGCTTGAGACAGAGATGGCCTCATTTTTATGTTCTCCCTCTCACAGAATATAGAAAGAAGAAGAGAAAGAGAAAAAAAAGAGAAAAACTTTTATTCAAGCTTCACACAGAATTTCTATATATCCATATAAGTGCCATTCAGTGACTCAACCCTTCTCCCTTCTGGTAACACACATCTTAACTTGTGTGTGTGTGTGTGTGTGTGTGTGTGTGTGTGTGATTACCTAATTGTGATTACCTAATTGTGTTTACGGGAAAGAGCCCAAAGCTCGTATCTTCCATTCTCCTGATCGGTTCCATTTTTAGACTGTGTGTGTGTGTGTGTGTGTGTGTGTGTTTGAAAACATGAAAAAAATTTTACCCTGTCTGGGACTTGAACTTGGGACTTATTTTTACTAAGGCAAGGCGCTACCAACTACAACACAGAAGGTTAAAGGGAAACAAACTTCACAGCTTATATCTGCTATGGTAGGAATGAACACATTCTCTCTGAATGCCACTATGTTCATATTACAGTTCCCCCTAACTTCACTCGTGGTTTCGATTTCGCATTTAGTTCAATTCCAAATCTCATTCGGGACCAACAATAACCAAATAAGCACATTACATATGTGAAAACATGAATCATTTTTTACCTCGACCGGGACTTGAACCTGGGGCTTATTATTTCTGTGGTATAGTTGGAAGCGCCTTGCCTTAGTAATAATAAGTCTCAGGTTCAAGTCCCGGTAGGGGAAAAAACATATATATATATATATATATATATATATATATATATATATATATATATATATATATATATATATATATATATAAAAATATATATATATATATATATACATACATACATACATACATACATACATACATACACACACACACACACACACACACACACACACACACACACACACACACACACACACACACACACACACACACACACACACACACACACACACACACACACACACACACACACACACACACACACACACACACACACACACATATGTAAATGACCTACCAGAGTCTGTAAATTCATTCATGAATATGTTTGCAGATGATGCAAAGATTGTGAAGAAAGTAAAAAACGAGAACAATGGTAGAGAACTTCAGGAGGATCTAAATAATCTGCATGAGTGGTCAGAAAAGTGGCTAATGAAATTCAATACCTCAAAATGTAAGGTAATGAAAATGGGTACAAGTGCAAGAAGGCCCAAGCTTGACTACTCGGTGGCTGGAGTACAACTTCAGGAGACAGAAAATGAGAGAGATCTAGGAGTAAACATATTGGCAGATTTGTCTCCAGAAATACATATAAATGGCGTAGTAAGGGCAGCATATGCATTCTTATCAAATGTAAGGGTAGCCTTCAGGCACATGGACAAGGAAATGTTCAGAAATATTTATGTAACCTATGTGAGGCCAAAACTCGAATATGCAGCCCCCTTTTGGAATCCGCACTTGAAAAAGCACATAGCTAAGCTTGAAAAAGTTCAAAGACATGCCACAAAACTGGTGC
>JAXCGZ010007670.1:97500-120000 GCA_037179515.1 Halocaridina rubra
AAGTTCTAAGTTCGAGTCCCGGTCGGGATAAAATATGATTCCTGTTTTCACATATATAATGTGCTTGCTTGGTTATTGTATGACCCGAATGAGATTGGGAATTGAATTAAATGCTAAAATGAAGCCACGAGTGAGGTTGGGGAATCTGTAATATGAACATGGTGGCATTCAGATAAGATGCATTCATCCCTAAGTATAGCAGATATAAGCTATAAGGTTGGATTCATTCTGTACCTTTTGTGATGTGTAGTTGGTAGAGCCTTGACTTAGTATTATAAGTCCTAGGTTCGAGTCCCCGTCGGGGTAAAAAATAATTCATGTTTTCACATATGTAATGTGCTTGCTTTGTTATTGTATGACCCGAATGAGATTGGGAATTGAATTAAATGCTAAAATGAAGCCACAAGTGAGGTTGGGGAATCTGTAATATGAACATAGTGGCATTCAGATAGAATGCGTTCATCCCTAAGTATAGCAGATATAAGCTATAAGGTTGAATTCGCTTTTATTCCTTCTTTGGTGTGTAGTTCGTAGCGCCTTGACTTAGTAATTATAAATCCTAGGTTCAAGTCCAGGTCGGGGTAAAAAATGATTCATGATTTCACATATGTAATGTGCTTGCTTGGCTATTGTATGACCCGAATGAGATTGGGAATTGAATAAAATGCTAAAATGAAGCCACAAGTGAGGTTGGGGAATCTGTAATATGAACATAGTGGCATTCAGATAGAATGCATTTATCCCTAAGTATAGCAGATATAAGCCATAAGGTTGGATTCCTTTTATACCTTCTGTGGAGTGTAGTCGGTAGCATCTTGACTTAGTAATTATAAGTCCTAGTTTCGAGTCCCGGTCGGGGTATAAAATGATTCATGATTTCACATATGTAATGTGCTTGCTTGGTTATTGTATGACCCGAATAAGACTGGGAATTGAATTAAATGCTAAAACGAAGCCACGAGTAAGGTTGGGGAAACTGTGATATGAACATAGTGGCATTCAGATAGAATGTGTTCATCCTAGTATAGCAGATATAAGCTATAAGGTTGGATTCATTTTATAACTTCTGTGGTGTGTAGTTGGTAGCGCCATGACTTAGTAATTATCAGTCCTAGGTTCGAGTCCCGGTCAGGGTAAAAAACGATTCATGTTTACACATATGTAATGTGCTTGCTTGCTTATTGTATGACCCGAATGAGATTGGGAATTGAATTAAATGCTAAAACAAAGCCACGAGTGAGGTTGGGAAATCTCTAATTTTAACATAGTGGCATTCAAATAGAATGCGTTCATCCCTAAGTATAGCAGACATAAGCTATAAGGTTGGATTCCTTTCATACCTTCTGTGGTGTGTAGTTGGTATCGCCTTGACTTAGTAATTATAAGTCCTAGGTTCGAGTCCCGTTCGGGGTAAAAAATTATTCATGATTTCACATATGTAATGTGCTTGCTTGGGTATTGTATGACCCGAATGAGATTGGGAATTGAATTAAATGCTAAAATGAAGCCACGAGTGAGGTTGGGGAATCTGTAATATGAACATAGTGGCATTCAGATAGAAAGCGTTCATCCCTAAGTATAGCAGATATAAGCTATAAGGTTGGATTCATTTTATACCTTCAGTGGTGTGTAGTTGGTAGCGCCTTGACATAGTAATTATAAGTCCAAGGTTCGAGTCCCGGTCGGGGTAATAAATCATTCATGATTTCACATATGTAATGTGCTTGCTTGGTTATTGTATGACCCGAATGAGATTGGGAATTGAATTAAATGCTAAAATGAAGCCACGAGTGAGGTTGGGGAATCTGTAATATGAACATAGTGGCATTCAGATAGAATGCGTTCATCCCTAAGTATAGCAGATATAAGCTATAAGGTTGGATTCCTTTTATACCTTCTGTGGTGTGTAGTTGGTAGCGCCTTGACATAGTAATTATAAGTCCTAGGTTCGAGTCCCGGTCGGGGTAAAAAATGATTCATGTTTTCACATATGTAATGTGTTTGCTTGGTTATTGTATGACGCGAATGAGATTGGGAATTGAATTAAATGATAAATTGAAGCCACGAGTGAGGTTGGGGAATCTGTAATATGAACATAGTGGCATTCAGATAGAATGCGTTCATCCCTAAGTATAGCAGATATAAGCTATAAGGTTGGATTCATTTTATACCTTCTGTGGTGCGTAGTTGGTAGCGCCTTGACTTAGTAATTATAAGTCCTAGGTTCGAGTCCCGGTCGGGGTAAAAAATGATTCATGATTTCACATATGAAATGTGCTTGCTTGGTTATTGTATGACCCGAATGAGATTGGGAATTGAATTAAATGCTAAAATGAAGCCACGAGTGAGGTTGGGGAATCTGTAATATGAACATAGTGGCATTCAGATAGAATGCGTTCATCCCTAAGTATAGCAGATATAAGCTATAAGGTTGGATTCCTTTTATACCTTCTGTGGTGTGTAGTTGGTAGCGCCTTGACTTAGTAATTATAAGTCCTAGGTTCGAGTCACAGTCGGGATAAAAAATGATTCATGTTTTCACATATGTAATGTGCTTGCTTGTTATTGTATGACCCGAATGAGATTGGGAGTTGAAATAAATGCTAAAATGAAGCCACGAGTGAGGTTGGGGAATCTGTAATATGAACATAGTGGCATTCAGATAGAATGCATTCATCCCTAAGTATAGCAGATATAAGCTATAAGGGTGGATTCCTTTTATACCTTCTGTGGTGTGTAGTTGGTAGCGCCTTGACTTAGTAATTAAAAGTCCTATGTTCGAGTCCCGGTCGGGGTAAAAAATGATTCATGTTTTCATATATGTAATGTGCTTGCTTGGTTATTGTATGACCCGAATGAGATTGGGAATTGAATTAAATGCTAAAATGAAGCCACGAGTGAGGTTGGGGAACATGTAATATGAATATAGTGGCATTCAGATAGAATGCGTTCATCCCTAAGTATAGCAGATATAAGCTATAAGGTTGGATTCCTTTTATACCTTCTGTGGTGTGTAGTTGATAGTGCATTGACTTAGTAATTATAAGTCCTAGGTTCGAGTCCCGGTCGGGGTAAAAAATGATTCATGTTTTCACATATGTAATGTGCTTGCTTGGTTATTGTATGACCCAAATGAGATTGGGAATTGAATTAAATGCTAAAATGAAGCCACGAGTGAGGTTGGGGAATCTGTAATATGAACATAGTAGCATTCAGATAGAATGCGTTCATCCCTAAGTATAGTAGATATAAGCTATAAGGTTGGATTCCTTTTATACCTATTTTGGTGTGTAGTTGGTAGTGCCTTGACTTAGTAATTATAAGTTCTAAGTTCGAGTCCCGGTCGGGATAAAATATGATTCCTGTTTTCACATATATAATGTGCTTGCTTGGTTATTGTATGACCCGAATGAGATTGGGAATTGAATTAAATGCTAAAATGAAGCCACGAGTGAGGTTGGGGAATCTGTAATATGAACATGGTGGCATTCAGATAAGATGCATTCATCCCTAAGTATAGCAGATATAAGCTATAAGGGTGGATTCCTTCTATACCGTTTGTGATGTGTAGTTGGTAGAGCCTTGACTTAGTATTATAAGTCCTAGGTTCGAGTCCCCGTCGGGGTAAAAAATAATTCATGTTTTCACATATGTAATGTGCTTGCTTTGTTATTGTATGACCCGAATGAGATTGGGAATTGAATTAAATGCTAAAATGAAGCCACGATTGAGGTTCGGGAATCTGTAATATGAACATAGTGGCATTCAGATAGAATGCGTTCATCCCTAAGTATAGCAGATATAAGCTATAAGGTTGAATTCCTTTTATTCCTTCTTTGGTGTGTAGTTCGTAGCGCCTTGACTTAGTAATTATAAATCCTAGGTTCAAGTCCAGGTCGGGGTAAAAAATGATTCATGATTTCACATATGTAATGTGCTTGCTTGGTTATTGTATGACCCGAATGAGATTGGGAATTGAATAAAATGCTAAAATGAAGCCACAAGTGAGGTTGGGGAATCTGTAATATGAACATAGTGGCATTCAGATAGAATGTGTTTATCCCTAAGTATAGCAGATATAAGATATAAGGTTGGATTCCTTTTATACCTTCTGTGGAGTGTAGTCGGTAGCATCTTGACTTAGTAATTATAAGTCCTAGTTTCGAGTCCCGGTCGGGGTATAAAATGATTCATGATTTCACATATGTAATGTGCTTGCTTGGTTATTGTATGACCCGAATAAGATTGGGAATTGAATTAAATGCTAAAACGAAGCCACGAGTGAGGTTGGGGAATCTGTGATATAAACATAGTGGCATTCAGATAGAATGTGTTCATCCCTAAGTATAGCAGATATAAGCCATAAGGTTGGATTCATCTTATAACTTCTGTGGTGTGTAGTTGGTAGCGCCATGACTTAGTAATTATCAGTCCTAGGTTCGAGTCCCAGTCAGGGTAAAAAACGATTCATGTTTACACATATGTAATGTGCTTGCTTGCTTATTGTATGACCCGAATGAGATTGGGAATTGAATTAAATGCTAAAACAAAGCCACGAGTGAGGTTGGGGAATCTCTAATATTAACATAGTGGCATTCAAATAGAATGCGTTCATCCCTAAGTATAGCAGACATAAGCTATAAGGTTGGATTCCTTTCATACCTTCTGTGGTGTGTAGTTGGTATCGCCTTGACTTAGTAATTATAAGTCCTAGGTTCGAGTCCCGGTCGGGGTAAAAAATTATTCATGATTTCACATATGTAATGTGCTTGCTTGGGTATTGTATGACCCGAATGAGATTGGGAATTGAATTAAATGCTAAAATGAAGCCACGAGTGAGGTTGGGGAATCTGTAATATGAACATAGTGGCATTCAGATAGAAAGCGTTCATCCCTAAGTATAGCAGATATAAGCTATAAGGTTGGATTCATTTTATACCTTCAGTGGTGTGTAGTTGGTAGCGCCTTGACATAGTAATTATAAGTCCAAGGTTCGAGTCTCGGTCGGGGTAATAAATCATTCATGATTTTACATATGTAATGTGCTTGCTTGGTTATTGTATGACCCGAATGAGATTGGGAATTGAATTAAATGCTTAAATGAAGCCACGAGTGAGGTTGGGGAATCTGTAATATGAACATAGTGGCATTCAGATAGAATGCGTTCATCCCTAAGTATAGCAGATATAAGCTATAAGGTTGGATTCCTTTTATACCTTCTGTGGTGTGTAGTTGGTAGCGCCTTGACTTAGTAATTATAAGTCCTAGGTTCGAGTCCCAGTCGGGATAAAAAATGATTCATGTTTTCACATATGTAATGTGCTTGCTTTTGGTTATTGTATGACCTGAATGAGATTGGGAGTTGAAATAAATGCTAAAATGAAGCCACGAGTGAGGTTGGGGAATCTGTAATATGAACATAGTGGCATTCAGATAGAATGCATTCATCCCTAAGTATAGCAGATATAAGCTATAAGGGTGGATTCCTTTTATACCTTCTGTGGTGTGTAGTTGGTAGCGCCTTGACTTAGTAATTAAAAGTCCTATGTTCGAGTCCCGGTCGGGGTAAAAAATGATTCATGTTTTCATATATGTAATGTGCTTGCTTGGTTATTGTATGACCCGAATGAGATTGGGAATTGAATTAAATGCTAAAATGAAGCCACGAGTGAGGTTGGGGAACATGTAATATGAATATAGTGGCATTCAGATAGAATGCGTTCATCCCTAAGTATAGCAGATATAAGCTATAATGTTGGATTCCTTTTATACCTTCTGTGGTGTGTAGTTGATAGTGCATTGACTTAGTAATTATAAGTCCTAGGTTCGAGTCCTGGTCGGGGTAAAAAATGATTCATGTTTTCACATATGTAATGTGCTTGCTTGGTTATTGTATGACCCAAATGAGATTGGGAATTGAATTAAATGCTAAAATGAAGCCACGAGTGAGGTTGGGGAATCTGTAATATGAACATAGTAGCATTCAGATAGAATGCGTTCATCCCTAAGTATAGTAGATATAAGCTATAAGGTTGGATTCCTTTTATACCTATTTTGGTGTGTAGTTGGTAGTGCCTTGACTTAGTAATTATAAGTTCTAATTTCGAGTCCAGGTCGGGATAAAATATGATTCCTGTTTTCACATAAATAATGTGCTTGCTTGGTTATTGTATGACCCGAATGAGATTGGGAATTGAATTAAATGCTAAAATGAAGCCACGAGTGAGGTTGGGGAATCTGTAATATGAACATGGTGGCATTCAGATAAGATGCATTCATCCCTAAGTATAGCAGATATAAGCTATAAGGTTGGATTCCTTCTGTACCTTTTGTGATGTGTAGTTGGTAGAGCCTTGACTTAGTATTATAAGTCCTAGGTTCGAGTCCCCGTCGGGGTAAAAAATAATTCATGTTTTCACATATGTAATGTGCTTGCTTTGTTATTGTATGACCCGAATGAGATTGGGAATTGAATTAAATGCTAAAATGAATCCACGATTGAGGTTCGGGAATCTGTAATATGAACATAGTGGCATTCAGATAGAATGCGTTCATCCCTAAGTATAGCAGATATAAGCTATAAGGTTGAATTCCTTTTATTCCTTCTTTGGTGTGTAGTTCGTAGCGCCTTGACTTAGTAATTATAAATCCTAGGTTCAAGTCCAGGTCGGGGTAAAAAATGATTCATGATTTCACATATGTAATGTGCTTGCTTGGTTATTGTATGACCCGAATGAGATTGGGAATTGAATAAAATGCTAAAATGAAGCCACAAGTGAGGTTGGGGAATCTGTAATATGAACATAGTGGCATTCAGATAGAATGCGTTTATCCCTAAGTATAGCAGATATAAGGTTGGATTCCTTTTATACCTTCTGTGGAGTGTAGTCGGTAGCATCTTGACTTAGTAATTATAAGTCCTAGTTTCGAGTCCCGGTCGGGGTATAAAATGATTCATGATTTCACATATGTAATGTGCTTGCTTGGTTATTGTATGACCCGAATAAGATTGGGAATTGAATTAAATGCTAAAACAAAGCCACGAGTGAGGTTGGGGAATCTGTGATATGAACATAGTGGCATTCAGATGGAATGTGTTCATCCCTAAGTATAGCAGATATAAGCTATAAGGTTGGATTCATTTTATAACTTCTGTGGTGTGTAGTTGGTAGCGCCATGACTTAGTAATTATCAGTCCTAGGTTCGAGTCCCGGTCAGGGTAAAAAACGATTCATGTTTACACATATGTAATGTGCTTGCTTGCTTATTGTATGACCCGAATGAGATTGGGAATTGAATTAAATGCTAAAACAAAGCCACGAGTGAGGTTGGGGAATCTCTAATATTAACATAGTGGCATTCAAATAGAATGCGTTCATCCCTAAGTATAGCAGACATAAGCTATAAGGTTGGATTCCTTTCATACCTTCTGTGGTGTGTAGTTGGTATCGCCTTGACTTAGTAATTATAAGTCCTAGGTTCGAGTCCCGGTCGGGGTAAAAAATGATTCATGATTTCACATATGTAATGTGCTTGCTTGGGTATTGTATGACCCGAATGAGATTGGGAATTGAATTAAATGCTAAAATGAAGCCACGAGTGAGGTTGGGGAATCTGTAATATGAACATAGTGGCATTCAGATAGAATGCGTTCATCCCTAAGTATAGCAGATATAAGCTATAAGGTTGGATTCATTTTATACCTTCAGTGGTGTGTAGTTGGTAGCGCCTTGATATAGTAATTATAAGTCCAAGGTTCGAGTCCCGGTCGGGGTAATAAATCATTCATGATTTCACATATGTAATGTGCTTGCTTGGTTATTGTATGACCCGAATGAGATTGGGAATTGAATTAAATGCTTAAATGAAGCCACGAGTGAGGTTGGGGAATCTGTAATATGAACATAGTGGCATTCAGATAGAATGCTTTCATCCCTAAGTATAGCAGATATAAGCTATAAGGTTGGATTCCTTTTATACCTTCTGTGGTGTGTAGATGGTAGTGCCTTGTCTTAGTAATTAAAAGTCCTAGGTTTGAGTCCCGGTCGGGGTAAAAAATGATTCATGTTTTCACATATGTAATGTGCTTGCTTGTTTATTGTATGACCCGAATGATATTGGGAATTGAATTTAATGCTAAAATGAAGCCACGAGTGAGGTTCGGGAATCTGTAATATGAACATAGTGGCATTCAGATAGAATGCGTTCATCCCTAAGTATAGCAGATATAAGCTATAAGGTTGGACTCCTTTTATACCTTCTGTGGTGTGTAGTTAGCAGCGACTTGACTTAGTAATTAAAAGTCGTATGTTCGAGTCCCGGTCGGGGTGAAAAATGATTCATGTTTTCATATATGATATGTGCTTGCTTGGTTATTGTATGACCCGAATGAGATTGGGAATTGAATTAAAAGCTAAAATGAAGCCACGAGTGAGGTTGGGGAACATGTAATATGAACATAGTGGCATTCAGATAGAATGCGTTCATCCCTAAGTATAGCAGACATAAGCTATAAGGTTGGATTACTTTTATACCTTCTGTGGTGTGTAGTTGGTAGCGCCTTGTCTTAGTAATTAAAAGTCCAAGGTTTGAGTCCCGGTCGGGGTAAAAAATGATTCAGGTTTTTACATATGTAATGTGCTTGCTTGTTTATTGTATGACCCGAATGAGATTGGGAATTGAATTAAATGCTAAAATGAAGCCACGAGTGAGGTTGTGGAATCTGTAATATGAACATAGTGGCATTCAGATAGAATGCGTTCATCCCTAAGTATAGCAGATATAAGCTATAAGGTTGGATTCCTTTTATACCTTCTGTGGTGTGTAGTTGGTAGCGCCTTGTCTTAGTAATTAAAAGTCCTAGGTTTGAGTCCCGGTCCGGGTAAAAAATGATTCATGTTTTCACATATGTAATGTGCTTGCTTGGTTATTGTATGACCCGAACGAGATTGAGAATTGAATTAAATGCTAAAATGAAGCCACGAGTGAGGTTGGGGAATCTGTAATATGAAAATAGTGGCATTCAGATAGAATGCGTTCATCCCTAAGTATAGCAGATATAAGCTATAATGTTGGATTCCTTTTATACCTTCTGTGGTGTGTAGTTGGTAGCACCTTGACTTAGTAATTATAAGTCCTAGGTTCGAGTCCCGGTCGGGGTAAAAAATTATTCATGTTTTCATATATGTAATGTGCTTGCTTTTTTATAGTATGACCCGAATGAGATTGGGAATTGAATTTAATGCTAAAATGAAGCCACGAGTGAGGTTGGGGAATCTGTAATATGAACATAGTGGCATTCAGATAGAATGCGTTCATCCCTAAGTATAGCAGATATAAGCTATAAGGTTGGATTCCTTTTATACCTTCTGTGGTGTGTAGTTAGTAGTGCCTTGACTTAGTAATTAAAAGTCGTATGTTCGAGTCCCGGTCGTTGTGAAAAATGATTCATGTTTTCATATATGAAATGTGCTTGCTTGGTTATTGTATGACCCGAATGAGATTGGGAATTGAATTAAATGCTAAAATGAAGCCACGAGTGAGGTTGGGGAACATGTAATATGAACATAGTGGCATTCAGATAGAATGCGTTCATCCCTAAGTAAAGCAGATATAAGCTATAAGGTTAGATTATTTTTATACCTTCTGTGGTGTGTAGTTGATAGTGCATTGACTTAGTAATTATAAGTCCTAGGTTCGAGTCCCGGTCGGGGTAAAAAATGATTCATGTTTTCACATATGTAATGTGCTTGCTTTGTTATTGTATGACCCGAATGAGATTGGGAATTGAATTAAATGCTAAAATGAAGCCACGAGTGAGGTTGGGGAATCTGTAATATGAACATAGTAGCATTCAGATAGAATGCGTTCATGCCTAAGTATAGCAGATATAAGGTATAAGGTTGGATTCCTTTTACACCTATTGTGGTGTGTAGTTTGTAGCGCCTTGACTTAGCAATTATAAGTCCTAGGTTCGAGTCCCGGTCGGGGTAAAATATGATTCATGTTTTCACATATGTAATGTGCTTGCTTGCTTATTGAATGACCCGAATGAGATTGGGAATTGAATTAAATGCTAAAATGAAGCCACGAGTGAGGTTGGGGAATCTGTAATATGAACATAGTGGCATTCAGATAAGATGCGTTCATCCCTACGTATAGCAGATATAAGCTATAAGTCCTAGGTTCGAGTCCCGGTCGGGGTAAAAAATAATTCATGTTTTCACATATGTAATGTGCTTGCTTGCTTATTGTATGACCGAATGAGATTGGGAATTGAATTAAATGCTAAAATGAAGCCACGAGTGAGGTTCGGGAATCTGTAATATGAACATAGTGGCATTCAGATAGAATGCGATCATCCCTAAGTATCGCAGATATAATATATAAGGTTGAATTCCTTTTATTCCGTCTTTGGTGTGTAGTTGGTAGCGCCTTGACTTAGTAATTATAAGTCCTAGGTTCAAGTCCAGGTCGGGGTAAAAAATGATTCATGATTTCACACATGTAATGTGCTTGCTTGGTTATTGTATGACCCGAATGAGATTGGGAATTGAATTAAATGCTAAAATGAAGCCACGAGTGAGGTTCGGGAATCTGTAATATGAACATAGTGGCATTCAGATAGAATGCGTTCATCCCTAAATATAGCAGATATAAGCTATAAGGTTGGATTCCTTTTATACCTTCTGTGGTGTGTAGTTGGTAGCGCCTTGACTTAGTAATTATAAGTCCTAGTTTCGAGTCCCCGTCGGGGTATAAAATGATTCATGATTTCACATATGTAATGTGCTTGCTTGGTTATTGTGTGACCCGAATGAGATTGGGAATTGAATTAAATGCTAAAGCGAAGCCACGAGTGAGGTTGGGGAATCTGTAATATGAACATAGTAGCATTCAGATAGAATGCGTTCATGCCTAAGTATAGTAGATATAAGCTATAAGGTTGGATTCCTTTTATACCTATTTTGGTGTGTCGTTGGTAGTGCCTTGACTTAGTAATTATAAGTTCTAAGTTCGAGTCCCGGTCGGGATAAAATATGATTCCTGTTTTCACATATATAATGTGCTTGCTTGGTTATTGTATGACCCGAATGAGATTGGGAATTGAATTAAATGCTAAAATGAAGCCACGAGTGAGGTTGGGGAATCTGTAATATGAACATGGTGGCATTCAGATAAGATGCATTCATCCCTAAGTATAGCAGATATAAGCTATAAGGGTGGATTCCTTCTATACCGTTTGTGATGTGTAGTTGGTAGAGCCTTGACTTAGTATTATAAGTCCTAGGTTCGAGTCCCCGTCGGGGTAAAAAATAATTCATGTTTTCACATATGTAATGTGCTTGCTTTGTTATTGTATGACCCGAATGAGATTGGGAATTGAATTAAATGCTAAAATGAAGCCACGATTGAGGTTCGGGAATCTGTAATATGAACATAGTGGCATTCAGATAGAATGCGTTCATCCCTAAGTATAGCAGATATAAGCTATAAGGTTGAATTCCTTTTATTCCTTCTTTGGTGTGTAGTTCGTAGCGCCTTGACTTAGTAATTATAAATCCTAGGTTCAAGTCCAGGTCGGGGTAAAAAATGATTCATGACTTCACATATGTAATGTGCTTGCTTGGTTATTGTATGACCCGAATGAGATTGGGAATTGAATAAAATGCTAAAATGAAGCCACAAGTGAGGTTGGGGAATCTGTAATATGAACATAGTGGCATTCAGATAGAATGTGTTTATCCCTAAGTATAGCAGATATAAGATATAAGGTTGGATTCCTTTTATACCTTCTGTGGAGTGTAGTCGGTAGCATCTTGACTTAGTAATTATAAGTCCTAGTTTCGAGTCCCGGTCGGGGTATAAAATGATTCATGATTTCACATATGTAATGTGCTTGCTTGGTTATTGTATGACCCGAATAAGATTGGGAATTGAATTAAATGCTAAAACGAAGCCACGAGTGAGGTTGGGGAATCTGTGATATAAACATAGTGGCATTCAGATAGAATGTGTTCATCCCTAAGTATAGCAGATATAAGCCATAAGGTTGGATTCATCTTATAACTTCTGTGGTGTGTAGTTGGTAGCGCCATGACTTAGTAATTATCAGTCCTAGGTTCGAGTCCCAGTCAGGATAAAAAACGATTCATGTTTACACATATGTAATGTGCTTGCTTGCTTATTGTATGACCCGAATGAGATTGGGAATTGAAAAAATGCTAAAACAAAGCCACGAGTGAGGTTGGGGAATCTCTAATATTAACATAGTGGCAATCAAATAGAATGCGTTCATCCCTAAGTATAGCAGACATAAGCTATAAGGTTGGATTCCTTTCATACCTTCTGTGGTGTGTAGTTGGTATCGCCTTGACTTAGTAATTATAAGTCCTAGGTTCGAGTCCCGGTCGGGGTAAAAAATTATTCATGATTTCACATATGTAATGTGCTTGCTTGGGTATTGTATGACCCGAATGAGATTGGGAATTGAATTAAATGCTAAAATGAAGCCACGAGTGAGGTTGGGGAATCTGTAATATGAACATAGTGGCATTCAGATAGAAAGCGTTCATCCCTAAGTATAGCAGATATAAGCTATAAGGTTGGATTCATTTTATACCTTCAGTGGTGTGTAGTTGGTAGCGCCTTGACATAGTAATTATAAGTCCAAGGTTCGAGTCTCGGTCGGGGTAATAAATCATTCATGATTTTACATATGTAATGTGCTTGCTTGGTTATTGTATGACCCGAATGAGATTGGGAATTGAATTAAATGCTTAAATGAAGCCACGAGTGAGGTTGGGGAATCTGTAATATGAACATAGTGGCATTCAGATAGAATGCGTTCATCCCTAAGTATAGCAGATATAAGCTATAAGGTTGGATTCCTTTTATACCTTCTGTGGTGTGTAGTTGGTAGCGCCTTGACTTAGTAATTATAAGTCCTAGGTTCGAGTCCCAGTCGGGATAAAAAATGATTCATGTTTTCACATATGTAATGTGCTTGCTTTTGGTTATTGTATGACCTGAATGAGATTGGGAGTTGAAATAAATGCTAAAATGAAGCCACGAGTGAGGTTGGGGAATCTGTAATATGAACATAGTGGCATTCAGATAGAATGCATTCATCCCTAAGTATAGCAGATATAAGCTATAAGGGTGGATTCCTTTTATACCTTCTGTGGTGTGTAGTTGGTAGCGCCTTGACTTAGTAATTAAAAGTCCTATGTTCGAGTCCCGGTCGGGGTAAAAAATGATTCATGTTTTCATATATGTAATGTGCTTGCTTGGTTATTGTATGACCCGAATGAGATTGGGAATTGAATTAAATGCTAAAATGAAGCCACGAGTGAGGTTGGGGAACATGTAATATGAATATAGTGGCATTCAGATAGAATGCGTTCATCCCTAAGTATAGCAGATATAAGCTATAATGTTGGATTCCTTTTATACCTTCTGTGGTGTGTAGTTGATAGTGCATTGACTTAGTAATTATAAGTCCTAGGTTCGAGTCCTGGTCGGGGTAAAAAATGATTCATGTTTTCACATATGTAATGTGCTTGCTTGGTTATTGTATGACCCAAATGAGATTGGGAATTGAATTAAATGCTAAAATGAAGCCACGAGTGAGGTTGGGGAATCTGTAATATGAACATAGTAGCATTCAGATAGAATGCGTTCATCCCTAAGTATAGTAGATATAAGCTATAAGGTTGGATTCCTTTTATACCTATTTTGGTGTGTAGTTGGTAGTGCCTTGACTTAGTAATTATAAGTTCTAATTTCGAGTCCAGGTCGGGATAAAATATGATTCCTGTTTTCACATAAATAATGTGCTTGCTTGGTTATTGTATGACCCGAATGAGATTGGGAATTGAATTAAATGCTAAAATGAAGCCACGAGTGAGGTTGGGGAATCTGTAATATGAACATGGTGGCATTCAGATAAGATGCATTCATCCCTAAGTATAGCAGATATAAGCTATAAGGTTGGATTCCTTCTGTACCTTTTGTGATGTGTAGTTGGTAGAGCCTTGACTTAGTATTATAAGTCCTAGGTTCGAGTCCCCGTCGGGGTAAAAAATAATTCATGTTTTCACATATGTAATGTGCTTGCTTTGTTATTGTATGACCCGAATGAGATTGGGAATTGAATTAAATGCTAAAATGAATCCACGATTGAGGTTCGGGAATCTGTAATATGAACATAGTGGCATTCAGATAGAATGCGTTCATCCCTAAGTATAGCAGATATAAGCTATAAGGTTGAATTCCTTTTATTCCTTCTTTGGTGTGTAGTTCGTAGCGCCTTGACTTAGTAATTATAAATCCTAGGTTCAAGTCCAGGTCGGGGTAAAAAATGATTCATGATTTCACATATGTAATGTGCTTGCTTGGTTATTGTATGACCCGAATGAGATTGGGAATTGAATAAAATGCTAAAATGAAGCCACAAGTGAGGTTGGGGAATCTGTAATATGAACATAGTGGCATTCAGATAGAATGCGTTTATCCCTAAGTATAGCAGATATAAGGTTGGATTCCTTTTATACCTTCTGTGGAGTGTAGTCGGTAGCATCTTGACTTAGTAATTATAAGTCCTAGTTTCGAGTCCCGGTCGGGGTATAAAATGATTCATGATTTCACATATGTAATGTGCTTGCTTGGTTATTGTATGACCCGAATAAGATTGGGAATTGAATTAAATGCTAAAACAAAGCCACGAGTGAGGTTGGGGAATCTGTGATATGAACATAGTGGCATTCAGATGGAATATGTTCATCCCTAAGTATAGCAGATATAAGCTATAAGGTTGGATTCATTTTATAACTTCTGTGGTGTGTAGTTGGTAGCGCCATGACTTAGTAATTATCAGTCCTAGGTTCGAGTCCCGGTCAGGGTAAAAAACGATTCATGTTTACACATATGTAATGTGCTTGCTTGCTTATTGTATGACCCGAATGAGATTGGGAATTGAATTAAATGCTAAAACAAAGCCACGAGTGAGGTTGGGGAATCTCTAATATTAACATAGTGGCATTCAAATAGAATGCGTTCATCCCTAAGTATAGCAGACATAAGCTATAAGGTTGGATTCCTTTCATACCTTCTGTGGTGTGTAGTTGGTATCGCCTTGACTTAGTAATTATAAGTCCTAGGTTCGAGTCCCGGTCGGGGTAAAAAATGATTCATGATTTCACATATGTAATGTGCTTGCTTGGGTATTGTATGACCCGAATGAGATTGGGAATTGAATTAAATGCTAAAATGAAGCCACGAGTGAGGTTGGGGAATCTGTAATATGAACATAGTGGCATTCAGATAGAATGCGTTCATCCCTAAGTATAGCAGATATAAGCTATAAGGTTGGATTCATTTTATACCTTCAGTGGTGTGTAGTTGGTAGCGCCTTGATATAGTAATTATAAGTCCAAGGTTCGAGTCCCGGTCGGGGTAATAAATCATTCATGATTTCACATATGTAATGTGCTTGCTTGGTTATTGTATGACCCGAATGAGATTGGGAATTGAATTAAATGCTTAAATGAAGCCACGAGTGAGGTTGGGGAATCTGTAATATGAACATAGTGGCATTCAGATAGAATGCTTTCATCCCTAAGTATAGCAGATATAAGCTATAAGGTTGGATTCCTTTTATACCTTCTGTGGTGTGTAGATGGTAGTGCCTTGTCTTAGTAATTAAAAGTCCTAGGTTTGAGTCCCGGTCGGGGTAAAAAATGATTCATGTTTTCACATATGTAATGTGCTTGCTTGTTTATTGTATGACCCGAATGAGATTGGGAATTGAATTTAATGCTAAAATGAAGCCACGAGTGAGGTTCGGGAATCTGTAATATGAACATAGTGGCATTCAGATAGAATGCGTTCATCCCTAAGTATAGCAGATATAAGCTATAAGGTTGGATTCCTTTTATACCTTCTGTGGTGTGTAGTTAGCAGCGACTTGACTTAGTAATTAAAAGTCGTATGTTCGAGTCCCGGTCGGGGTGAAAAATGATTCATGTTTTCATATATGAAATGTGCTTGCTTGGTTATTGTATGACCCGAATGAGATTGGGAATTGAATTAAAAGCTAAAATGAAGCCACGAGTGAGGTTGGGGAACATGTAATATGAACATAGTGGCATTCAGATAGAATGCGTTCATCCCTAAGTATAGCAGACATAAGCTATAAGGTTGGATTACTTTTATACCTTCTGTGGTGTGTAGTTGGTAGCGCCTTGTCTTAGTAATTAAAAGTCCAAGGTTTGAGTCCCGGTCGGGGTAAAAAATGATTCAGGTTTTTACATATGTAATGTGCTTGCTTGTTTATTGTATGACCCGAATGAGATTGGGAATTGAATTAAATGCTAAAATGAAGCCACGAGTGAGGTTGTGGAATCTGTAATATGAACATAGTGGCATTCAGATAGAATGCGTTCATCCCTAAGTATAGCAGATATAAGCTATAAGGTTGGATTCCTTTTATACCTTCTGTGGTGTGTAGTTGGTAGCGCCTTGTCTTAGTAATTAAAAGTCCTAGGTTTGAGTCCCGGTCCGGGTAAAAAATGATTCATGTTTTCACATATGTAATGTGCTTGCTTGGTTATTGTATGACCCGAACGAGATTGAGAATTGAATTAAATGCTAAAATGAAGCCACGAGTGAGGTTGGGGAATCTGTAATATGAAAATAGTGGCATTCAGATAGAATGCGTTCATCCCTAAGTATAGCAGATATAAGCTATAATGTTGGATTCCTTTTATACCTTCTGTGGTGTGTAGTTGGTAGCACCTTGACTTAGTAATTATAAGTCCTAGGTTCGAGTCCCGGTCGGGGTAAAAAATTATTCATGTTTTCATATATGTAATGTGCTTGCTTTTTTATAGTATGACCCGAATGAGATTGGGAATTGAATTTAATGCTAAAATGAAGCCACGAGTGAGGTTGGGGAATCTGTAATATGAACATAGTGGCATTCAGATAGAATGCGTTCATCCCTAAGTATAGCAGATATAAGCTATAAGGTTGGATTCCTTTTATACCTTCTGTGGTGTGTAGTTAGTAGTGCCTTGACTTAGTAATTAAAAGTCGTATGTTCGAGTCCCGGTCGTTGTGAAAAATGATTCATGTTTTCATATATGAAATGTGCTTGCTTGGTTATTGTATGACCCGAATGAGATTGGGAATTGAATTAAATGCTAAAATGAAGCCACGAGTGAGGTTGGGGAACATGTAATATGAACATAGTGGCATTCAGATAGAATGCGTTCATCCCTAAGTATAGCAGATATAAGCTATAAGGTTAGATTATTTTTATACCTTCTGTGGTGTGTAGTTGATAGTGCATTGACTTAGTAATTATAAGTCCTAGGTTCGAGTCCCGGTCGGGGTAAAAAATGATTCATGTTTTCACATATGTAATGTGCTTGCTTTGTTATTGTATGACCCGAATGAGATTGGGAATTGAATTAAATGCTAAAATGAAGCCACGAGTGAGGTTGGGGAATCTGTAATATGAACATAGTAGCATTCAGATAGAATGCGTTCATGCCTAAGTATAGCAGATATAAGGTATAAGGTTGGATTCCTTTTACACCTATTGTGGTGTGTAGTTTGTAGCGCCTTGACTTAGCAATTATAAGTCCTAGGTTCGAGTCCCGGTCGGGGTAAAATATGATTCATGTTTTCACATATGTAATGTGCTTGCTTGCTTATTGAATGACCCGAATGAGATTGGGAATTGAATTAAATGCTAAAATGAAGCCACGAGTGAGGTTGGGGAATCTGTAATATGAACATAGTGGCATTCAGATAAGATGCGTTCATCCCTACGTATAGCAGATATAAGCTATAAGTCCTAGGTTCGAGTCCCGGTCGGGGTAAAAAATAATTCATGTTTTCACATATGTAATGTGCTTGCTTGCTTATTGTATGACCGAATGAGATTGGGAATTGAATTAAATGCTAAAATGAAGCCACGAGTGAGGTTCGGGAATCTGTAATATGAACATAGTGGCTTTCAGATAGAATGCGATCATCCCTAAGTATCGCAGATATAATATATAAGGTTGAATTCCTTTTATTCCGTCTTTGGTGTGTAGTTGGTAGCGCCTTGACTTAGTAATTATAAGTCCTAGGTTCAAGTCCAGGTCGGGGTCAAAAATGATTCATGATTTCACACATGTAATGTGCTTGCTTGGTTATTGTATGACCCGAATGAGATTGGGAATTGAATTAAATGCTAAAATGAAGCCACGAGTGAGGTTCGGGAATCTGTAATATGAACATAGTGGCATTCAGATAGAATGCGTTCATCCCTAAATATAGCAGATATAAGCTATAAGGTTGGATTCCTTTTATACCTTCTGTGGTGTGTAGTTGGTAGCGCCTTGACTTAGTAATTATAAGTCCTAGTTTCGAGTCCCCGTCGGGGTATAAAATGATTCATGATTTCACATATGTAATGTGCTTGCTTGGTTATTGTGTGACCCGAATGAGATTGGGAATTGAATTAAATGCTAAAGCGAAGCCACGAGTGAGGTTGGGGAATCTGTAATATGAACATAGTAGCATTCAGATAGAATGCGTTCATCCCTAAGTATAGCAGATATAAGCTATAAGGTTGGATTCCTTTTATAGCTTCTGTCGTGTGTAGTTGGTAGCGCCTTGGCTTAGTAATTATAAGTCCTAGGTTCGAGTCCCGGTCAGGGTAAAAAATGATTCATGTTTACACATATGTAATGTGCTTGCTTGGTTATTGTATGACCCTAATGAGATTGGGAATTGAATTAAATGCTAAAACGAAGCCACGAGTGAGGTTGGGGAATCTCTAATATGAACATAGTGGCAATCAGATAGAATGCGTTCATCCCTAAGTATAGCAGATATAAGCTATAAGGTTGGATTCCTTTTCCACCTTCTGTGGTGTGTAGTTGGTAGCTCCTTGACTTAGTAATTATAAGTCCTAGTTTCGAGTCCCGGTCGGGGTAAAATATGATTCATAATTTCACATATATATATATATATATATATATATATATAAATATATATATATATATATATATATATATATATATATATATATATATATATATATATATATATATATATATATATATATATATATATATATATATATATATATATATATGCATATATATATATATATATATATATATATATATATATATATATATATATATATATATATATATATATATATATATATATATATATATATATATATATATATATATATATATATATATATATATATATATATATATATATATATATATATATATATTTATATATATATATATATATATATATATATATATATATATATATATATATATATATATATATATATATATATATATATATATATATATATATATATATATATATAACATATCCGTCACTATGATTTTTGTTGATATTTTAAACTATTACATTAAATTTAAAAGACTCTGCGGACATGACTAGTTCTGAAATAATTAAAAAAAATGTAACCACATTGACAATTATGACTCATGAAAAACACATTTCTCATTCAAGGATGTCATGGATGCAATTAGAGTGCCTCGTAGTTTTAATCTGTCTTGCAAAAATATTTGTTCTATTTTCATAACATGTAATGTAATAACTTGGAATGATAAAAATGCCGTGAATGGTATTTCAAAAATTCCATGAAATAAATGTTTGACCTTGCAAATCTTTCCTTAAGTGGGTATCAACTGATTATCTGCCGTTTAATCTCTTTTAGTTTTCCACATAAATCTTTTATCCACTTCAGAGTCCGTAAAAACGTCATTGCCTCCCGTGATGAATCTCTCCTACTTGGAAAGAGCAGATTTAAGTGTCTTCTCCTGATTCAGGGAAACTTATACGGATTGCAACATCCCTCGTCAATTTAAAGGAGACCACTCTCTATCTCACACATATCAAGAAGGGTTTTCTTTTTCCATCTCTGTCTGAAAGAGGGGTGTGTGAGGACACTAATCTTATGCTAGTTTATCCCTCCTTCAGCTTATGGTTTTCTATGATCTCTCTCTCTCTTGAGTGGGTATATGTATGTGCTTGTGTGTTGAAATGAACTCTACAATACCTAAAAAAATTAACGCAAAAAGCAATATATATTGAAAACTCTCATCAATAAATGACAATAGACAAAACTTGATTAACAACACACAGAGAATTGCGAAGTGATTTAACATTTTATTTTCCCTACAAGAAGGGAAGGCTGCAAGCAATGCCGCGTAAGAAAGACGTGGAAAGGGTAATTCAAAAGACCACTAAGAATCATCTTCATCCTATATGAGGTTTCATGGTGTGCTTAAAAGTGAAACAATCAAGTCTCCAAGAAAATGCTGTCAAGCCTGAGTTGAGAATAATGTGAAATTGAAATTAGTATTTAATTATTAAATTTCATGATTCTGTTATAGATCTACAAAATATATGGAATTAGATAATATATTTGATATTGTAATTTCAGGAACTTCCTATATCTCTAAATAATTAGCTTTAACAGTCAGAAAACACACACACATGCATGTACACACGTGTATATGTATATATATATATATATATATATATATATATATATATATATATATATATATATATATATATATATATATATATATATATATATATATATATATATATATATATATATATATATATATATATGAAATATTCCATTTATCTGAACTAAATATTTGTGAATAACTGGATCATAAACATTGCTGTTGCCTTTAGTAACACGTTTCTCAAGTTCAAGTTTCTATTAAAATTATTCTCCAGCCCCCCACATAGAAACTGCGAATGTGTTAACCATTTAATTAGTCAAAATCAAGGATTTTTTTTTATTTATTCATTTATTTATTTCCTTAATTTTAAATTTGTTTGAGCTGCAAAAACAGTGCAGCTTTCATTTTTATTTATTTTGAAAGGAAGGAAGTGATATATTATATAAACCTTGGAAGTTGAAGAAAAGAATTAAATGTGTACACAGACCACTAATGAGTGGAGAGGGGGTAAAACCGAGATTAATGGTCGCAGTGGCGTCCCTCCATTTGTGTGATATCAGTATATGTCCCAGTTCACTCTCTTTTTAATAAGGTCTGTGGTAAAGTGGATTAAACTGTGGCGTTTTAGACTAGTGATTCTATTTTAGATTCTTGACAAGGAATGTTGATTACTTGAATTAATATTCTTATGATTATTATAAAAGGAAGCTTAGTTTTTCACACAAAAGCTTAGCACATCGAAGAGGCTTATGCATGTTAATTTGCGATAATGTAAAAATGATTTTTTTTATAATATTTAGCATTTTAAGCTTTTCTAGTCATTCACATGTACTTAGATTCATATACATAACTACAGAGTACCTAAATTTTTATGAAATGCTGAGAGAAATGGCTTTGAGCTCTAACTTTATGTAATGATATGCAAATGTTATTTCTCATTTCCTATAACGAAGCAACTTGCATTACTTTACACTGGCCACATTTTTTTTTTAATACAGACTTAGAATTCTTGTGACCGAATGTCTACAAGATAGAAATTATTTTTTTCTGGTACTTTGATGCTTTTCTTGGAATTTAAGCATATTACATGGATTAGCATATGTCAAAGCAAATACAAAATGTGCATAACACATTTCCAATTCCATAAAATATTTTCATTCTTTTCTATATCCAAAAGAATCGTCATGATTAATTAAGTAGCTACATGTTTGCTTCATTTGCGTTGGGGGGGGGAGTACAAAAATGCATAGTGAATATGTTTTTCAAATACAATGAAAGTGAGAATATTTTAATAATTAATTTCTGCACACATTGCCGTTGCATTCTAATGAATAAAAGTTGCATATATATATATATATATATATATATATATTATATATATATATATATATATATATATATATATATATATATATATATATATTTATATATATATATATATATATATATATATATATATATATATATATATATATATAAATATATATATATATATATATATATATATATATATAAATATATATATATATATATATATATATATATATATATATATATATATATATATATATATATATATATATATATATATATATATATATATATGTATATATATATATAAATATATATATATATATATATATATATATATATATATATATATATATATATATATATATATATAATATATATATATATATATATATATATATATATATATATATATATATATATATATATATATATATATATATATATATATATACATATATATATATATATATATATATATATATATATATATATATATATATATATATATATATATATATATATATATATATATGTTTACACACACACACACACATATATATATATATATATATATATATATATATATATATATATATATATATATATATATATATATATATATATATATATATATATATATATATAT
>JAXCGZ010007670.1:125000-127500 GCA_037179515.1 Halocaridina rubra
GAAGCAAAATAGAACCCCCAATTTTTTGGATGCAAATTTAGAAGTTTGGATTATGTAATACCTCCAGGAATAGTTTGAGGCTATCTGGATTCCTAACATGTTAATAGAATTAAGAGGGTAAATTTCGCTAGTTCTGAAGACAATAATGATATCAGGAGGAGAAGATGATAAAGGTACATGCAAAAACTGTGCATTGGAGGCATTGAAATTATCTAAATTTTGGGTGCCCCACTCAGATACCCTTTGCATATCGGAGTTGAGAGTAGAAGAAAGAGTGATACGAGACTGATTACGAGTCATAGATGAAGGTTTTGAAGAAAAGGCAGAGGATCAATGAAGGGGTAAATCATCAATATAGCATGCAGAAGAGAGAAAGATGGGACTGAAAACAATCGTTGATGAAGAGAAGGAGTAGATTAGGTGAAGAACAGAGCTCTTTGGAGCGCCACTGGTAACAGGGAATAGGCTAAATGCTTCACCGTTAACAACCACAGATATAAAACGGTCACAAAGAAAACTGGAAATTAGAGAGCAGAGAGAAGAGGTAAAACCATAAGCAGGTAGTTTGGCCAACAGAGACTTATACCTGACTCTGTCAAAGCCCTTAGAGATATCAAGTGCGACGACAAAGGATTCCCCATGGTTCCTCAGAGAAGATGACCATACAAGAGTAAGATAGTGGATCTTGCCTTGAGTAAGAGGTACTTGTGATCGAAGATAAGCGACTTAGATTGAAGTTATTTCAAGAAGTGAAAAATGAGCAAAGTTTTGAAAACTTTAGTGCTAGAAGAGGTTAGGGCAATAGGTCGGTAGTCTGACGAAATAGAGCAGTCACCCTTTTTGGGAACAGGTTGCACTAGAGCATGATTCCAAGATGAAGGATAGATACTGGTTGACAGCATGAGGCAAAAATGACGATAAAGCACGGGAGCCAGTTCATCTGCAAACTCCTTAAGGAACCTTGCAGGGATACTATCGAGACCAGATGCTTAGTTCATCATTTGCAAGCGAAGAACTTTATGAACTTTTCATGAAGAGAGGATAAGGGAGAGCACAGGGTTAGAGAGGGGTAAACAAGGACGGACAGGTGCGCTGGAATCGTATGGAAGAGTTTGCAGAAAAATGAATGTCAGTGAGAGTAGCTTTTTCAGAAGAGTTAAGGTCATCAACTTTCCTTGTTATAAAGGTATCCTTAGACCTTCTATTCTGAGCAGTTCAGCAATTTCTAGCTGAAATGAAAGCGGAACATGTTAAATCAGGAGAGGGTCGGTAAGACTGGTGTGCCCGATCCCTGGTCTTAATAGACAAGGAGCAGCCACGGTCAAACCAAGGATTAGGGGGAGAAAAAGATTTCATACTAAAGGTGATGAATGATTCAATTCCCGAGGTTATGATATTGACAAGTTTTAGAGCTATGTGATCATGGTTGTGGTGCCGAAATCAGTATTCATCCCACTGATAGTCAAAAATGAATTTACGCAAATCTTCACATTGGGTACACTCATAGTGTCAAAGGCAGCGCTGAGTAGGATTAATTAATGAAGGGGTGGTCCAAAATGGAAGAGATTGAGATCACAGAGTGGTAAGACTTACCGAGATAGGAAAACACATTATATGAGTAGCTTAAAGGCTTAGAAGTAAGAAATAAAACAAGTGTTGGTTGCATGTTTTTGTCGATCAGGAACACGAGTAGGATGTTTGATAATCTGCTCCAGATCGTGAGCAGTAGAGAAAGCAAAGGCCTCACCTCCTCCCACATCTGTGTGGGAAGAATTAAGCCACATAATGTGGTGTACAGTGTAGTAGCCAATATAGAGAGCATCTGCAGGTGGGTGACAAAAGAGGAAATATATACAGAGAAAGAGAAAAACTTAGAGGAATTTGGAGAACAGTAGCAGAAGCAAAGGAATATAGCAGTAGTGGAGAGATAAATTTTAAGCTTGGGGACATCAAAGTCAGGAGATTTAAAGTCCATGAGCCTTATAATTGGAGCGTTAGTGTTGCAGTAAACACAGACCCTACCTTTGGAACGGAAGCGAGATTACCTGTTATAGTGAGAGATTTGGAATGGGTCAGTTTAAGCATGACCAGACAACTGGGATTCAGAGAAAAAGTGGAGGATAGGAAGGGATGTACTCAAGTGCTATTCCACAGACGTAAAATAAAATCTCAGACCACGATTTTTATAAAAGAGAGGAGTGAAAGAAACAGACATATTAGGAATTGCCAGGCAAAGAACAGAGTCATTACTACCACCAAACGCGTTTGCCCTCACAACAATAGTAGAGTCAACAAGATCCCTGGAGATTCTTAAGACCCCTTTATGCTAGGTACTCTGGGTCATAAGCTGTGCACTTTAAATAAATATAGGAAAAAGTAGGAAAGAGAGAGCAAAAAGGAACAGATATGGGGAGTGTTGTGATTTGTCAAATGCAATGTGAAAGGAGGACTCACCCTGAAGCTGTATTGACCCGTACTAGTTGAATCCATAATACCTTCA
>JAXCGZ010007670.1:135000-137662 GCA_037179515.1 Halocaridina rubra
CTGTGGTGTAGTGGTAGCGCCTTGACTTAGTAATCATAAGTCCTAGGTTCGAGTCCCGGTCGGGGTAAAAAAATGATTCATGTTTTCACATATGTAATGTGCTTATTTGTATTTCATGGCCCGAATGAGATTGGGAATTGAATTAAATGCTATAATGAAGCCACGAGTGAGGTTGGGGAATCTGTAATATGAACATAGTGGCATTCAGTTAGAATGCGTTCATTCCTAAGTATAGCAGATATAAGCTATAAGGTTGGGTTCCTTTTAACCTTCTGTGGTGTAGTGGTAGCGCCTTGACTTAGTAATCATAAGTCCTAGGTTCGAGTCCCGGTCGGGGTAAAAAAATGATTCATATATATATACGTATATATATATATATATATATATATATATATATATATATATATATATATATATATATATATATATATATATATATATATATATATATATATATATATAATATATATATATATATATATATATATATATATATATATATATATATATATATATATATGTATATATATATATATATATATATATATATATATATATATATATATATATATATATATATATATATATATATATATATATATATATATATATATATATATATATGTATATATATATATATATATATATATATATATATATATATATATATATATATATATATATATATATATATATATATATATATATATATATATATATATATATATATATATATATATATATATATATATATATATATATATACATATACATATACATATACATATACATATACATATACATATATATATATATAATATATATATATATATATATATATATATATATATATATATATATATATATATATATACATACGCAAACACATACGCAAACACGCACAAACACACACATACACACACATGGGAGACTTATTAGGAAGCTGCAATCAATGGCTAGAATAGGTGGAAATGTTTTGGAATGGATAAAAACTTACTTAGAGGGAAGGGAACAGAGGATTAGAGTAAGACACTCAGTGTCTGAATGGAGAAGAGTTAGTAGTGGAGTTCCACAGGGTTCAGTTTTAGGGCCACTTTTGTTCCTTGTATATGTAAATGACCAACCAGAGTCTGTAAATTCATTCATGAATATGTTTGCAGATGATGCAAAGATTGTGAAGAAAGTAAAAAACGAGAACAATGGTAGAGAAATTCAGGAGGATCTAAATAATCTGCATGAGTGGTCAGAAAAGTGGCTAATGAAATTCAATACTTCAAAATGTAAGGTAATGAGAATGGGTACAAGTGCAAGAAGGCCCAAGCTTGACTACTCGGTGGCTGGAGTACAACTTCAAGAGACAGAAAATGAGAGAGATCTAGGAGTAAACATACTGGCAGATTTGTCTCCAGAAATACATATAAATTGCATAGTAAGGGCAGCATATGCATTCTTATCAAATGTAAGGGTAGCCTTCAGGCACATGGACAAGGAAATGTTCAGAAATATTTATGTAACCTATGTGAGGCCAAAACTCGAATATGCAGCCCCCTTTTGGAATCCGCACTTGAAAAAGCACATAGCTAAGCTTGAAAAAGTTCAAAGACATGCCACGAAACTGGTGCCAGAAATACGCAATCTCAGTTATGATGAGAGGCTGAGGGAATTAGACTTACCATCACTCAAAACTAGAAGAGTGAGGGGGGATACGGTGACAGTCTTTAAATTCCTTCATGGTTATGATAGAGGGGATAGGGATCGATATTTTGATATGGCTGGCTCTAGAACTAGAGGTCATAGTTTGAAGCTTCGTAAGAAAACTTCTTCGCAGGATGTAAGGAAATACTTTTTCAGTGTAAGAGTAGTTGATAATTGGAATTGGCTAAGCGAGGAGGTAGTTAATGCTATCTCAATCCATAGTTTTAAGGACAGGTATGATAAGTATCACTAAGTATAAAATGGAACCGATGAGGAGACGGGAAGATACGAGCTTTGGGCTCTTTCCCGTAAACACAATTAGGTAATCACCATTAGGTAATCACACACACACATATATATATATATATATATATATATATATATATATATATATATATATATATATATATATATATATATATATATATATATATATATATATCTATATGTATATGTATATGTATATGTATATGTATATGTATATATATATTTATATATATATATATATATATATATATATATATATATATATATATATATATATATATATATATATATATATATATATATGTATATATATATTTATAAATATATATTTATAAATATATATATATATATATATATATATATATATATATATATATATATATATATATATATATATATATATATATATATATATATATATATATATATATATATATATATATATATATATATATATATATATATATATATATATATATATATATATATATATATATATATATATATATATATATATATATATATATATATATATATATATATATATATATATATATATATATATATATATATATATATATATATATATATATATATATATATATATATATATATATATATATATATATATATATATATATATATATATATATATATATATATATATATATATATATATATATATATATATATATATATA
>JAXCGZ010007671.1:0-10000 GCA_037179515.1 Halocaridina rubra
ATATATATATATATATATATATATATATATATATTATATATATATATATATATATATATATATATATATATATATATATATATATATATATATATATATATATATATATATATATATATATATATATATATATGTTATATATATATATATATATATATATATATATATATATATATATATATATATATATATATATATATATATATATATATATATATATATATATAATATATATATATATATATATATATATATATATATATATATATATATATATGTATGTATGAATGCATATATATATATATATATATATATATATATATATATATATATATATATATATATATATATATATATAAATCATATTTTACCCCTGACCTGGAATCGAACCTAAGACATAATTATTGTGCCAAGGCGCTATCAACTATACCACTGAAGGTCTAAAAACTAATTATTTGTCTTAGGTTCCAGTCCTGGTTAGGGGTAAAATATGATTCATGTTTTCACATATGTCAATGTGTTTCTTTGATTATATATATATATATATATATATATATATATATATATATATATATATATATATATATATATATATATATATATATATATATATATATATATACACGCACAAATATATATATATATATATATATATATATATATATATATATATATATATATATATATATATATATACATATATACACTATAATCCTCCATATAAGGGAGGTGGCTGAGTTAAGCAATAATCTTGACACTTTACGGGAAGAAAATACGGTTGAGTGGATTCCCAATCCCCTCACTCCAACACAATTAGTCGACCTTTATTACATACCGTGGAACACGGAGCATATATTCTTACAAAATCAGTTTTGTACTTGAGCTTATGATGAAGTAGGTGTCCCCACTAGTCTCCTATCTCCACTAAAGTACTGATTATACCCTCTAAGTTGCAAAGGACCAGGTAAAAAGCGAAGCACGAATGTCTCTTCTTGGGGGTCGATATGATAGAGGGAATGATTTTTTATTTTGCAGCCATAGACCAAATCGAAATCGACTAATCGGTCGTGAAACCTGAGGCCGCTTTCACACCAAAGTGGCACGTCGCACGTGGCATGCCACGTGACATGCCAGTTGAAAACGATCATCCGGAAATATATGAAACCTTTCACACAGAAGAGGCGTCACATGTCCCATGTTCCACGTGCGACTTGCGTGCCACTTTGAGAGAGGCAAGCAAGTCGCACGTGGAACATAGGCGTGTCAGGCCACTTCTGTGTGAAAGGTTTCATATATTTCCGGATGTTCGTTTTCAACTGGCATGTCACGTGGCATGCCACGTGCCACGTACCACTTTGGTGTGAAAGCGGCCTAACTGTAGCTGAAAATTTAATATCAATTACACAAATCCTACCCACGCTGAATATCTTCTCTTAATTGAAATGTCGGAGAGCGAGAATGGATACTGGGGATATGATGAATGTGTTAATTTATCAAATAGGATACATTACTTGGTTCTGGAGGGTAGGATAGAGAGAAAAATCTGATATAGATATACACTGGACATTAAGAAACCTTCAATGTACATAGGTCATTACAAGCTGGACTACTGATGGTGGCAAAATAAGCTGGATCTTATATGCTCATTTAAGAGCAGGTTGTGGACATATTCTACCGAATTTCACAATAATAAGAGCAGCAGTAAATCAAAGTAATAGTAATTTGCTAAATTAAAGGAAAGGATAGCAAAAAAAAAAAAGTTGTACGTCCTCTGATGCAGGCAATAGGAGTGCTATCAATTACCAATTATAAGAATATAATTTGACCAAGTTACTTTGGCAACTATAAGTAAATAAATTATATATATATATATATATATATATATATATATATATTATATATATATATATATATATATATATATATATATATATATATATAAGTAGTCGCCGTGGCTCAATCGGTAGCGTCCGCGACTATGAGGCGTCAGGTCGAGGGTTCGCGCCCCGTCACGGTCTGAGGTTAGCAAGGGCATGCACTCAGGGTAACGATTACATCTGCCAAAACAAGTCCTTCGAAAGAAGGCAACCGTCCTAGCCCTCGGTTGAAGAGGGAGTCCGTGACGTAAAACCGGAAAAAAAAAAAAAAATATATATATATATATATATATATATATATATATATATATATATATATATATATATATATATATATATATATATATGTATATATATATATATATATATATATATATATATATATATATATATATATATATATATATATATATATATATATATATATATATATATATATATATATATATATATAGTCATAATAAACTGATATATGAACGAATATACCTAAAAACTATTTTCCCGTAATGACAAGATGACTTATATAGACATCATAAAAAGCAACTTTAGCAATAGTAAAGTAGAGTTCGCCCATCAAGAAGTCAGTTACAGCTTTAAGGAATATGAAAGTTCATCGTCGGAAGTGCCAAAGGTGGTCAGATCAGATAAATGTCCTCCTTGTCCACACCCAAAATGGCACTTATGTAAGGCTAAGGCTACTCTAAGGTGATAATTAAGTAAGGTACTAGTCTGTCCACCGAGAGGCAAAATAGGTCAAAGGGTCTCTCTCTCTCTCTCTCTCTCTCTCTCTCTCTCTCTCTCTCTCCTCTCTCTCTCTCTCTCTCTCTCTCTCCTCTCTCTCTCTCTCTCTCTCTCTCTCTCTCTCTCTCTCTCTCTCTCTCTCTCTCTCTTTATAGTATTTATAATATAGTCCTATCGGAGGATATATTACCTATTTATTTGATTATATTTCCTTCATAGTTTAAATCAGATATTTCTTGCAGTATGTATTGCAGCTCATGGTTAAGTGAATATTAACAAGAGAGTTGAAAGAACGTCTGAAAGTATTGGCCCTTATCAAGACCGAGCTCGCGAAAGCTCTGTTTCACCTCTGACCTCGCACCACTTTACGAAGTCGAACTTGTGAGATTTTCATATACCATCCATAATGTGAGGATACATGGAGGAAGACTTATTGATATAAATTGCGCTCACCTTAGTGAATATAGAGCCTGGCTACCACGGAGGCAGTAATAACTTCACAGCCATAAAAACACCAAAGTAGGAACCCAATTTTGGAGGCTAATTGCTCGCCTTCAATACAATATATAAGGGCCGATACTGTTGATAACATATATTTGTGGCGCAATTCTCAATAATGCTCAATATTTTCCATTTCTTCTTTTTTTCTTCTTCTTAAAATGTACTTGAACTTATCTATTCTACAACAAAAAATTTATTTGAATAATGAAATAATAATTACATATCAAAGAAACGATAAGAAGAAAAGTTCCATTCTGAAAAAGAAAGGGATGGAAAAAAGAAAAAGAAAAAGAGAGAAAAGAATTGCGCTTCCTAAGTTAAGTTGATGAAAATCTTTACTAAAAGAAAGTGGAAAATCAAAGACAAAGATAAGCAGAATAATAATGTGCTTTACACTTCAAAGTAAAGTTGATGAGAAACTTTATATAACTGAGGAAAGACAAAAGGACGAAAGAAAAGAAGAAAAAAACAGAACTATGAACTTCTCTCTTACTATGAGAAAAATTTTGATATCTTTGAAAATCAAACGAGAGTTGAAACTTCTCTAAAACTGAGTTTAACATTCTTCATTAAAGAAGAAAAAATATAAGATCCTTTTTCTTCTCACTCGCTTGAAGACAAATATTGACAAAGAATTTAACTTTTAACACAAGTAAGCGAAGTAAGGTGAAAAAAAATGGAGACCCATTAATAATAAATATATGCAAAGAATGAAACCAATACAGACATGAAACTTCATATACAACACTTCAATATTTGTTGAGGATAACTTATGCATCTCTTTTATCTACATTAGTTTATTGATTCCTAATATCATTATCTGAGCATTAAGAGTGCACTACTGTATAGGCATAGGACAACATAAATTATATAATATATATATATATATATATATATATATATATATATATATATATATATATATATATATATATATATATTGTCTTCGAAACTAATGAAATTTACCCTCTTAACTCTATCAACATATTGGGAATCCATATAGCCTCTAACTTGTCTTGGAGGAAGCACATAATCCAAATTTCTAAATCTTCATCTAAAAAATTGGGGGTTTTGTTTCGTTTTCGTCATTACTTTTCCTCTTTGCAGTTACTTAAAATTTACAAAGGTCTTATCCGTCCATGATTAGAATACTGCTCACACATCTGGGGTGCTTCTTCTTATACTTATCTTCTTGATAGGGTTGAATCTAAGGCAGTCAGACTCATTAATGATCCTTCTCTTACTTCTAATCTGGATTATCTCTCTCTTCACCGTAAGGTATCTTCCCTTTCGCTTTTCTATCGCTACTACTTCCATCGCTGCTCTGATGAGTTGGCGAGCTGAATCCCTCCCCCACTGCCGAGGCCGCGTAACACTCGCCAAGCGGCCTCATCTCACAGGTACTGTGTGGAGATTTTTAGCTCGCGGATTGGTCGGTGCAGCGACTGCTTCTTCCCATCTACCTCCAGACTCTGGAACTCTCTTCTCCTTCTGTCTTTCCTAATTCTTATGACCTTTCATCCTTCAAAAAGCAGATCTATCGTCATCTCAGAGCCTAGTCCTCAATATCTCTGGGTCCTCTTTACTTTGACTGTTTTTTTCTGTCTGTCATTTTCCTTTGTGTGACATTATCTCATCTCTGCCTTGTCCTTAACCGTTTTCTTTTCCTTCGTCTTGGTATTTTATCGTGCCCGGGCCTTTATTGATGAGGACGGATTCTGCCTGTCCCGGTGTCACACTCATATATATATATATATATATATATATATATATATATATATATATATATATATATATATATATATATATATATATATATATATATATATATATATATATATATATATATACAAACACACACACACTGCATAGAAAATACCCTTATTCATGCCTATCAACAGAGGAGGGGGTATATGAATGGAGACTTTTATGTTTTATGAAAACATTTTTAAATAATAATATTAGCTATAAATATGCTATATAAACGAAGACAAGAATAACTCAGAGTCTTTTTTTTTATCCCTTTGTGATGAATCTGTTGCATATATTCTGAATATGCAGAGAGAGAGAGAGAGAGAGAGAGAGAGAGAGAGAGAGAGAGAGAGAGAGAGAGAGAGAGAGAGAGAGAGAGAGAGAGAGAGAGAGAGAGAGAGAGAGATACAAACAAGAGTCCGTTAAGAAATTATACTTGCTACCCAATAGGTTAGTGGCAATACACGTGCAGCCATTCTACAGCGGCCATAGTATCACAAAGGCAAAGGTAACACGATTGTTACTAGACTGCAAAACACTAGAATATCCTAAGTGGCTATCCATTGGGCATAAGCATCTTAGCATGTCAACGGAAATAAGAAAGACGTGTCTACTAGAACTTACCATACACCCTTAACAGAAGTATATGATAGCAAATTTAAATAAATAAATAAATAAATAAATAAATAAATAAATAAATAAATATATAAATATATAAATAAATAAATCAAATAATAAAAACGTGATAATCTATGAAGAGTCAACAGATAGAGTACACCATTAAATATGTGATGTTTTAATATAAGAGCATCCACAAGAGCTCACACTTTGATAAAAATAATATTGCTACTCTCCTACTAGAAAATCTGACAATTTCTTAAAAGACACTTTAAGCGCTCAACAGTAATGGGTTTTAAGTTAATCTACTAATTTCATACAACTCAAGCTTTCTCTCTGATTTTCACTCACCCCAATCTCACCCCATGGCTTCTCGCGCACCCGTCCCCCGTTCCACACATCCCTACCTCCCCCCATCCCGTTCCTGGTGGCTTTCCCCCACAATCATTCCTATGAAACGTAAGGTGTAAGTCAACACCCTAAAAGGCTGTTAAAAGCATCAAGCGAGGGGTAGGGGAGAATGTAACGACGAGACAATACCAACCTTGACATCAGGGATAATGTGATACCATGAGAAAATGTGACCTTAGTCTAGTCGCAGATGTCACAGTGATAACGTAGATGGTGACTAAATGACCATCTACGAGTACGTCATATCAATGGCAGCGGTTATAGTTACATACATTTTTCTCTATATTAATTAGTACCTAAGAAATGGATTGAGAGCATTTCGGTGGAGACATTGCTTACATCACTAGCTCCACACATCTAATGATGTGAGTTACCAATAGGTCGTGACAGCGAGAAGCTATTCAGGGAAAAAAATTGAGGTGTCACAAGTGGGACAGTTGAAGTGGAAGCGAAACTATGAAGCACAGAGGTCAAACTTCTATTGCAGCTACACAGACAGAAGGGCTCTATTGCGCCTAATACTCCGTTTTACCCCCTCCCCTCACAGCACAAAACCGTGAATTTCTGTTCTATGGATCCCAGGCTCGAATCCTGAAATTGAAGGTAGATGATTTGTAAACATTTAAAATGCATAATTGCATTGCATTCGTTCTCTCAACTAGTTGAGGAGTGGAATTAAATGTGTGCTGATCTCTGGTGGGTGGGGGGAGGGGGATAATAGAGTAATAGGCGCCGTATATGCCCCTCTGTCTGCTTAGTTTCAAGTAGAATAACCGGTTCTTCCTCATTTACACCTCTGTGCTTCAGCCAACTAAGCTGTGGACTTCTGTTCTATAGGTCTCAGGTTCAAATCCCAACAAGAGAGTTAGATTACTTGAAAATAATAATAATAATAATAATAATAATAATAATAATAATAATAATAATAATAATGATAATAATAATAATAATAATAATAATAATAATAATAATAATAATAATAATAATAATAATAATAATGATAATAATAATAATAATAATAATAATAATAATAATAATAATAATAATAACAATAATAATAATAATAATAATAATAATAATAACAATAATAATAATAATTATTATAATAATAATTATAATAATAATAATAAAATAATAATAATAATAATAATAATAATAATAATAATAATAATAATAATAATAATAATAATAATAATAATAATAATAATAATCATAAATCAATAGAGAAAAGCACCTGCTGCTACTGAAGAGCAAGATATAATTACCACATATTATTCATCTATATATAGTGAGCTTCAATTAATTATCAGCAGATATAAAGCGAACAAAAACAAAATGGCAATAATATAATTGGAATAAAATTTTTAGAACTTCACATCACGTAGCAATTTACTTACATAATACATATGTAGTACTTGCTTTTCCATTTGGGAGAACCAATTACCTTATCTGAAATTACAAGAGAAATATATATTACTCAAAAAGGAAAACAAAAGAAAAATTTAATATATACATATGTATGTGTGTATATATATGTATATATATGTATGTATATATATGCATATATGCATGCATATATATATATATATATATATATATATATATATATATATATATATATATATATATATATATATATATATATATATATATATATATATATATATATATATATATATATATATATTTATATATATATTTATATATATATATATATATATATATATATATATATATATATATATATATATAATATATATATATATATATATATATATATATATATATATATATATATATATATATATATATATATATATATATATACATGAACATGACACCGGAACGGGCAAAAAAATTTGCCACCTTCACTACCGGACACCAAGAAAACTTAAAAAAGAGAAAAACGGATATTTTGAATGTTGTGATTGGTCATATAATAATGGTTAATAAGAGATGTGTAACAAATATGGCAGAATACTCGCTGTAGACGTAGGCATAGGAAAAAAACAAAAAAAAGGAAGATTTAATATCAACCTGTATCTATTGATGAGGGCAGTTTCTGCCTGTCCCGGTGTAACGCTAAAAAAAAAAAATTGTTTTTGAATATATATATATATATATATATATATATATATATATATATATATATATATATATATATATATATATGAAGCAAATAAAGGCCCATAAATAAAACACAAATAGAAGCGAAGATGTACTATATATTACGACTGGACTCCAGTCATCTTCAGGACTGGAGTCCAGTCGTAATATATAGTACATCTTCTCTTCTTTTTGTGTTTTATTTATGGGCCTTTTTTTACTTTATATTGTGCTGTGATATAACAGTTTATTTTGCATATATATATATATATATATATATATATATATATATATATATATATATATATATATATATATATATATATATATATATATATATATATATATATATATATATATGAATATTTTCTTTTAGCGTGACACCGGGACAGGCAGCAACTGCTCTCATCAATAAAGGCCCGGGCACGAGAAAATACCAAGACGAAGGAAAAGAAATAGGTTAAGGACAAGACAGAGATGAGGCAATGTCACACAAAGGAATACGACAGACAGAAAAAAAAACAGTCAAAGTACAGAGGACCCAGAGATAAGGAGGACTAGGTTCTGAGATGACGATAGATCTGCTTTTTGAAGGATGAAAGGTCATAAGAATTAGGAAAGACAGTAGGAGGAAGAGAGTTCCAGAGTCTGGAGGTAGATGGGAAGAAGCAGTCGCTGCACCGACCAATCCGCGAGCTACAAATCTCCACACATATCATATATATATATATATATATATATATATATATATATATATATATATATATATATATATATATATATATATATATATATATATATATATATATATATATATATATATATATATATATATATTATAATCGAGTCGTATGCTTTATAAGAAAAGGGCAATAATAATAATAATAATAATAATAATAATAATAATAATAATAATAATAATAATAATAATAATAATAATAATAATAATAATACAATATTATCATTATTAGTGAAATATTATATCCATTTCCTGATGAAACAATGTGTTCTACCATTATTATTATTATTATTATTATTATTATTATTATTATTATTATTATTATTATTATTATTATTATTATTATTATTATTATTATTATTATTATTATTATTATTATTATTAGTAGTAGTAGTAGTAGTAGTAGTAGTAGTAGTAGTAGTAGTAGTAGTAGTAGTAGTAGTAGTAGTAGTAGTAGTAGCAGCAGTATATGTAGCAACGGAAATAGACACATTCAAAAAGCTGCTAGAATGGCTACTCGAGGGAAAAACAAACATTTAGAACCGAGACGTTGGCAATAGAATACCCTCCACCTCCAAAGGCTCTCTTAACAGCAGTAGCCTTCTTTTAACACACTCGTGTTCTATATTTGCTCTATACAAACACACACACACACACACACACACACACACACACACACACACACACACACACACACACACACACACACACACACACACACACACAGTAGAAAATACCCCACCCCCTCAGATTGCAGAGATACAAGCTCAAGGGCTGGTATTAGAGAATATTAACCTTACAGCAACAGAGATATGCAAGGCGCTGATGGAGTTAGATGTTCATAAAGCTACAGGTCCTGATGACATATCTCCTCATGTACTTAAAAAATGCGCAAACTCAATATCAGTGGCACTAAGTATCATATTTAAAAAGTCACTGGAGTCAGGGGAGATTACAAGATGCTGGAAAAAAGCAAACGTGATACCTATCTTCAAAAAGGGAAGGAGGGATACGGCTCTGAACTATAGACCAGTTTCCTTGACCAGCATAGTTTGCAAACTTATGGAGAAACTACTAAGGAAACATATCTCTCTTCACTTGGAATCCTTCAACTTTTTGTCAGTGAGGCAACATGGCTTCAGAGAAGGTAGATCAACAGTAACAAACTTATTAGAATTTTATGATGAGGTAAGTCGAATCTTACAGGAAAGAGAGGGCTGGGCATATTGCATATTACTAGACTTCCAGAAAGCGT
>JAXCGZ010007671.1:15000-37500 GCA_037179515.1 Halocaridina rubra
TTATCAGGGTAAAGAGAAAAGTTTTAACAATGTTAAGTCCTAAGAGTATAATTAAATAGCCAAGACCTATACAGTAGATACTGCCTAGAAGTAGATTAGAGTCGTGACGAGCAAATGAAATGGGATAATTACACAAATAGATTTCTTTTTTCAAAGCTCTCAAGATGGGTGATAATATCTTTTAAAGTCTATAAGTACTTCATTTAGTGAGTTGGGGAAAAACAAATAACTCAAAAACATAATAAAAAGTAACTCAATACTTTTCAGCTCAGAGAAGAAAATACAAGCAGCGCATAATAATCTAAATTAAACAATTAAAAGGATAAAAGTTGTGTGCATGTACCCTCTGCCTTCTTGACAAGAGCTGGTGCGTTTATGATGCACACATATTCATAACACACATTCCTTTCGAAAGCTGTTCACACCTGGCGGCAATTACTGGAAGCCCCCTTACCCCATATGCTACTGTAAACACTTCAAATATTTGCCACCATGAAGCATACACGCTGTTTTGAGAAAAAGAAATACGCTGATTCATACAGATAAACAAAAAGCAATACATACAAAAAAACATACATATCTAGACGAATACCCCCCCCCCCTCTCTCTCTCTCTCTCTCTCTCTCTCTCTCTCTCTCTCTCTCTCTCTCTCTCTCTCCTCTATATATATATATATATATATATATATATATATATATATATATATATATATATATATATATATATATATATATATATATATATATATATATATATATATATATATATATATATATATATATATATATATATATATATATATATTTAAACAAAGCAATATTTTTTCAAAATGGTACCATATTCCGCTGAAGCCAGCAGGGTGGACACAACTTAGCTAAGTGCAGTAGGCAGTGTTTCTACATTATACGCTGTCCATCTTCACCCCTTAAGTGCTATGTGGAATAGACTCGATAATAATAATAATAGTAATAATAGTAATAATAATAATAATAATAATAATAATAATAATAATAATAATAATAATAATAATAATAATAATAATAATAATAATAATAATGATGATGATGATGATGATGATGATGATGATGATGATGATGATGATAATAATAATAATAATAATAATCATAATAATAATAATAATAATAATAATAATAATAATAATAATAATAATAATAATAATAATAATAATAATAATAATAATAATAATAATAATAATATTGCTTAGTAAATACTGATGCTTTTTTACGGGAAGGTAGACCACATGACAATATTCACTATCATTACTAATTTCTAACATATGAAAAACTTTATAATTCTTAAAAAGAAAGGTAAATATTTTTTGTTTTACTCATGTCCACATTCGCCTATTAAAATTTTTTATGTTCTCTTTAAAATATGAGAATATTTTAAGTCTACAGTTATGCAGACAGACTAATGTAAAATGGAAGTCTTTTGTTTCATAAATTCCCCATTGGTAGAAACTCATAAATACCATCAGCTGACTACCAAAATTTCAAAAAGCTATTTGTCATGGCGAAAAAAAAACGAAGACTCGAAAAGATAAATATCTCGCGAGAGAGGAGTTCATCTTATTTGATTGTCGATATTTATCAAGATAAGTAAAAACTTAAAAAGAGCTTCTTCGTCCCTCGAAGCTTTCATAATACACGCCATTAAGGAAATATATCTCAAGATTTATATTGATTCTCTGTAAAGGAAAGAAGTCTCCATTTGTGAGTGAAACTCGTACAGAATAGTATCACTTATAAACAACTTTAAACTGAACTTAATTCGGATATTTTGGGAAAGTGGCCGCCGTGGCCGATTGGTAACTCTCACGACTTTGCTTCTTCAGGACATGGGTACGTGGCGCGCCAAAGTTAAAGGTTGAAAAGACCTTTCACTCAGGGTAATGGTCTCACTTGCCAAAGCCAAAGTCCTTCGCAAAGGCACTGTCCAATCACTTACCAGAAAAAGGAGTCCGTTACATAAAACTGATCACAGAATATCTCGGGAATAGTAGTCCAACATATGAAATATTTCTGGAAGTTGATGAATGCTTACAATGAATATGATATGACAACCCGGTCACTGCAGTCTATTATTATTATTATTATTATTATTATTATTATTATTATTATTATTATTATTATTATTATTATTATTATTATTATTATTATATTTATATTATTATGATTATTATTATTATTATTATTATTATTATTATTATTATTATTATTATTATTATTATTATCATTATTATTATTATTATTATTATTATTATTATTATTATTATTATTATTATCATTATTATTATTATTATTATTATTATTATTATTATTATCACTATTATTATTATTATCATTATTATTATTATTATTATTATTATTATTATTATTATTATTATTATTATTATTATTATTATTATTATTAATATTATCATAATTATTATTATTATCATCATCTCAGACAACTGGTATAAAAAAAATCCGTCCCTTCAAATATTGTTGCTCTCACATTTGTTATAGTTCATCCTAAGATAAATTTTTTTATAGTGATGAGTTTATTGCAAGGTTTTTAATGTCTGACACTATCTTTTCTTCACTCTTGTATACCTTATCAGTATATCTGCTTTTGTTTATCTGTTCAGTATAACTGCTTCTGTTTATCTGTTCATCTATCTGATATATATATATATATATATATATATATATATATATATATATATATATATATATATATATATATATATATATATATATATATATATATATATATATATATATATATATATATATATATATATATCACGCTCGCGAGCGCGTGCATAAACATACTCACATAAGCGATGCGTTAGACGAAAGCACCATCCATGCCTAATTAGCATCACATTACTTTACTGTTACATTATAAATTATTCAGAATACTGCCCCCCCCCCCCCTTCGTATCTTCATAATCCAGCCGCCACTGCGGAATGCCAGCTCAAGTCGGTATCGGTTCCAAGCCCGGATTTATGGAGAGGTTGGTGTCATTGAGGGCATCCGGCAGTAAAACTTTCTGCCAAAATCAGACAGTAGGCTCCTTCAGCCTAGTGAAAACAGTGATCCCACATGAAAATAGTAAAAGTTGAGGACAAATAAGATGCTTTTGCCTGTCTCTCTATTGCTGCTATTCGAAGCACAACATCCCCCCCCCCCCTCCCATAAGTTGAAATTTTGTCAACATGTGTTTCCTATTATGACACTTTCTTCTTTAATTTTAATCACACGGCAAACTTAAAAGAGGCAGAATTACACCTCATGCAGAAACTACTAAAAATTTTAAATACTGCGGATAAAATGCACCCAACCACAACTGCGGTAGCCATTATTGCATAGGCTTTTAAGGCTCCCCTTCAAGGCTTTGAAAAATGGACGTCAATGATGAATACAAAAAATTGTGTCGACGCTGGAGTCGTTTGTCTAGAAAAACTTACCTCTTTTGTTCTTATATGCGCAGCCTGTTTTAAGTACATTTGTGAATCATTTTTCACGAAAGGCGAAAAGACTGGGAATAAAGGACCTATGAGGGAAAAAAATATATTTCTAGGCATCTATACTGTTGCCACAAATTAAGAGAAAACATAATAAAACAATATTTAGAGATGTGAATAATGCATACTCACTCATTAGCTCAATATTTTGTCTCAGCTCCAATTTAAAAGGAATAAGAAAAGAATATAAATATGATACATATATACATCTATGGTGGTGGAGGAAAAAAACTTTTTATTCTCAACGTGTCGTAAAAGTCGACTAGCAGGGATAAGGGAGCGATGACCAGTCAATCCCCTCCTCACTTCTTGCCACAGCACCTGACGAAATGTGTGCAACTGAACCGGCTATTATAAAACCCTACTGCCACCACATATTTCAATAATGGCCAACCAACTAGGTTCAGCGGGATATGGAGTCATGTTGACATACATACATACATACATACATACATACATACATACATACATACATACATACATACATACATACATACATACATACATACATACATACATACATACATACATATACGCACACACATACACACACACACAGGCAGGGCAGGCAGGCAGGCAGGCAGGCAGGCAGGCAGGCAGCGCAGGCACAGCATACATACATACATACATACATACATACATACATACATACATACATACATACAGACAGACAGACAGACAGACAGACAGACAGACAGACACACACACAAACACAGACAGACACAGACAGACAGACATTCTACCTGTAGCCAAATTAAAGAAAAGTAACATATAAAAAATACAACTATAAAACGCTTTCAAAACATCATCTTGTTTTATTAACGCGGTATCACTCTCTATCAGTCCTAGGGGAGATGAAGAGAGGTATATATTGCATTAATTTAACTAATAAAATATTTGTTAGCCTACTCTATATAGGACAATGATTTAAGAGACAGTGGGGAAAACGATCAAATCCATTAACTTTCTTTATGACCGTAGGTCCGTTCTCAGTAACTTTTAATTCCTGTCATCCACCTAGCAGGTCCCTTGTTCAACTCCGGAAGGTGGCTATTGCATTCTTTTCGCTAGTACCAATTCAGAATAAGGAGTGAATTATGATGTGCCTCGTGTGGCAGTACTTGTTCACTCAGCAAGTTCAGTAAGCATACCATTAGATGCATATGACCAATAGTAAATGAATATCTTCAGCCTCTTGCGCTATGAAGACTCAGTCTGATCGTCCTACATTTGGTTAATATTGATATTCTTATATTTTTAAATGGTATAATCTAATATCTTCTCCATAATACATCATTAATCTCTAACCAAAATTTTAGTACACATTTCACATAAAGAATGTAAAAAGAAATCTCGCAATCTGAAATATTATTCACTCACAACGTGGAAACAGTTTTCACTTCTATTTTTGTTTACAATGGTGAACAAGGTACTCAGTTTTTTACCAATGATGTTTATATTTTCTCATTTTTTTTCGATAGAAATAATTCTATCAATTTTGTTTCTTTACAAAGGCCCGATTTCTTAAACAGTGTAAACCTAGGATACCAAATTGTTAGTTAGCTAGACACACACAAATGGATTTCATAAGCGCATCTGACGCGGTTCTGTGCATGGCTAAAATCCCTTGCGGGATCCTAGCCATACACAGAACCGCGTCAGATATGTTTATGAAATCCATTTGTGTGTCTAGCTAACTAACAATATGGTATCCTAGGTTTAAACTGTTTAAGAATTCGGGCCAAAGAGTGTTATTTTAAGTCTCTTTTATACTAGCGAAGACTTCTCTTCACAAACGAGTGTTTTTTGTATTTAAGACAGTCTAGCGAAAGCAATGTGCCTAATCAGAGTAAGGACGAGGGTCTATCTTTTTGTGGGCAGAGATATGATATGGTACTATAAACCGAATCAAACCCACGTAAGCGATCCTTATACAAATTTACATTTGTACTTACACACACTTTAAATACATAATATAAAAATTAATATTATCATTCTGATCTCGATTGAGAATGATTCAAAAAATCATTATACGAGTACTATTGATAATCGAAATTATAAGTAAAGCTAGAAGACACTAACAGCTTTGGGTACCGAGAGGCATAAGAGAAAGGAGTATATCTGTATAGGCTACTTGTATTTCTCATGGATATCTTTTCCCAAGTTAAAATGTTTGTATAAGTTTCCAATTTCTCTCTACCCACTCGGAGACTACAGATTCGTGTTGGCTGGAATACTGCAGCCAGATGCTCTCCCTGACACCAATCGTTTCCATTTATCCGGCCTGGAACAGGTATTGAGTTGAAGTTATCCACCCCCCCCCGCGATTGGATTAGGGAACTGCATTTATTAAGAGAAACCAATATTTAACTGCCATATTAACAAGGCAAACACGACCCCCCCCCCTCCAAATCAGCTGTTAAGAGATGTATACGAACAGCTACCAAGTATACTGTCCACCCGCTGAGAAGATCAGGAAGATACGCAAAGCGAAAGTACTTGACCACGTCTTCATGTTCTCTTCCCTTAAACATCGATATCATAAACGAAACAAGCGTTCATCGTAATAAGATTCCCAGCCATTTTTCTTGGGTGTAGATAGTAATACTACTACCATTTTTAAGTCTTCATTTCCTTCCTTGAGAATCTTGTTATTCCAACCAGATTCTAGTCAAAGCATAATAAACACCTTAACCATCTTTTTTTCAGAACTATGAAGTTTCTAATACTCCTAAACTTCAGTCTAAGGCAATTGCTAATGCTCTCTTAAAGCTAAAACTTTAACTACTTTTTTTTATAGTGGAAAGGCGAATTTACTTTTACGTGCTCTTATGAATTACAAAAATCTAGGAACAAAATTTGTAAAAGTATTTAATTTCACTTTGTGGTTGCGTTTGAAAATAATGAAAATATAATGACAAGATATCTGAACGTATTTCGTTTCGTGTTAGTTTCATTTGAGAACGATAAAATTATAAAGTACAAAGATATGGGACATAATGCCTCCAGTCTTATTACATGAGGCTCCAGGTCTCCTCCCTTTATTTTTTTCCGAATAAAAGCTTGGACTTTAGGACTTATAAACACTAATTATTATTTCTCTGCAAATAATTTTTTTTTTAAAGACCATTGGAGTATGTCAGTTTAATGAGGGGCGGAGTGTATAAATAAAAAAAAGCAAATATCTGTGAATCAGTAATTAACATGAAAACTGATAAAGGCGCCTCAAAGCATTAGGGCTATTGAATATAATGAAGCAGGAATCTATTTATGAATGCGTGTTTAATATCGATAAACGATTTCTAAATGCATAAAGAATTATGAGAATTAACAAAAACTATTAAATATCTATGAGTCAGTGTTAGCACTGAATATGATGAAAATATATATATAATTAGTTGGTGTTTGTAAATTATATAGAAAAATAAATATGATTCAGTAATTGGAATCACAGCGAATTAGCAACGCGTACGAAAAGGGACTAAACCATATATATATATATATATATATATATATATATATATATATATATATATATATATATATATATATATATATATATATATATATATATATATATATATATATATAATTGTTTTTTTTAATGCGTCACTGGCATTCTCCATTCGAACGAGGGTGGAAACAGAAAAGCTGGAGATAGTGAATGACGGGTGAATAGTGATGAGCTCGAACACGGGTTTGTCACTTCACGAGTCGAGCGTTCTAACCACTGAGTTGCCACGGCCCATAATCAGCTCATAAATATACAACCATATACTATATCTATTAACCTAACATAAACGGTAAAAAGTTGATAATAACGATACATTTTAAAACAAACACAATCCCTATTATCCTGATTTGCAACTAAATTATCATAATCTCACAATCGAAAAACGATAAATCTGAATAAAAATCCGAACCATTAACAGGTTGCCGGTGGGCACAGAAGGATAGTGTCATCATAAAGATACGAAATGGAAACACGAAAGACTTCCAAGCAACTGAAATTGGGATTGCCATGACTGAAATTTCAAACTCTCTCTCTCTCTCTCTCTCCTCTCTCTCTCTCTCTCTCTCTCTCTCTCTCTCTCTCTCTCTCTCTCTCTCTCTCTCTCTCTCTCTCTCTCTCTATCTCTCTCAAGCTGCTGCAAATCAGAAAAATAGTAGCATATCCTACTAATGTCGTGAATTAAAATTGGTCTCTCTATCTCATTACCTCTATTGTTAACGTTTAAAAAATGAAATATATCATATTGAAATGGCGTGGAAAAATATTGAAATCCCTGAATCTGTCTTCCAATTTTCCTAAAATAATTTAATCCCTGTCGAAAGGGCAAAAGGTCAAACGAAAAGGTCCATGTGTATATAAGTAAAAAAGGACAAGGAGAGAGAGAGAGAGAGAGAGAGAGAGAGAGAGAGAGAGAGAGAGAGAGAGAGAGAGAGAGAGAGAGAGAGAGAGAGAGAGAGAGAGAGAGAGAGAGAGAGAGAGAGAGAGAGAGAGAGAGAGAGAGAGAGAGAGAGAGAGAGAGAGAGAGATTTAAGGTGTGCATTATGGTTAAATACTAGGCAATGCATGGTAAGGTATGGCTACACAATCGTAAACGAGAAAAGTTAGACATACAGAAAATGAACAGACACGCACTTGCAAAGATAGTTAGAGTGGCCAGATGTTGGAGCCCCAAAAAGCATAAAGGCTCATAATAATGATGACTACAATGTATTAGTAGGCAGTCAATAAGAGAGAGGGCCAGTTCCTGATCAGTTTTCTGCTTGTGAATATCCTGAGGCTCATTAGGATATTAAAGGTAAAGGTTGCCAGGTTTCAGTTCCGATATCCATCTGAGATGCTCCTCAAAACGTCAGCCGGGGCAAGTACAACCTCCCACTGTGGTGACCAGCCATAGCAGTAACCTCCCAATAAACAGCTTAAAGTTTCTTGCCTGGACGAGGCTCGATCTGCCGACCTCATGAATACGAAGCCAGCGCGTTATCACTGTACTAGCCAAAGGCTAGTACTATGACACTTAAGGGCCGTATATACCCTAGGCTTTTGACGTTATTTATACTTCAACCAACAGAAATAGCAGTGCTTTAAATACAAAAGGAAGAATACATTTTATGATATGCAAAAGAATACAATTACATAAAAAAATAAGCTAAATTCAAGAAAATCGCACCTACTTTTACCTCCCTTTTTGCAAGAACTACGCATGCATATTTTGTTATCATATCTAAAGGATATACAAAAGCGAGCAAGTACTCTTTCATACTTATATAAAGAAAAACAGCACTACTCATTCCTTGGCCCTTATGCTAAAGTATTCCCAAAAGGTGAAATAAAAATCTGTAAGAGCTTCTCCAAGTTACGATCAGAGAAATATTGGACACAGAAAATGTGGAGCTTTTACAGCGTCCTGAAATGTGAGTACTACGAAGGCAGATAGAGAGATGAAAGAAAACTCGAAAAGGAGGAGAGCAAAGAAGAGCGAATTGAGAAGGGAAGAGGGATATTAAGGAGAAAGAGATTGAGTTTAAGGAGAAAAGAAGGATTATAAGAGGAAAAAATGCTGTTAAGAAGAAAGATGAAAAAGAGGAAAGGAACGGTATTTAAAGGAAAGATTTTAGGGAAGGATGAGAAGGGGAAAAAGACTGGGATTAAGAGAATGAGCATGAGGAAAAGGGAGAGGAGATAAAGGGGGGGAGTCAAAAAAGACGCCCGAAGAGAAAGAGAGAGAACTGAGATGAGACGGAGAAATCGTTGGTGGAAGAAATGGAAGTTAATAAAAGTAGAAGGATGAGCAAGATGAGAAAGGGATGCAAAAGGAAAAGGAAAAGTTGGAAGAAGACGAGAAGGGAGTTACGAAGAGAAGAATGAGTGGAAGAAAAAAATATGGGAATTGAGAAAATGAGGAAAAGGAGGAGGAGCAGGAGGAGGAGCAGGATGAGAAGGAGGAAGATAAGTGGGTTTAAGAAGAGTATTCTTTGGGAAAATAAGAGGAGGGGGGCTAAGAGTAGGAAGAGAAAACACATAAACAATATGATTCTTCTTCTGCAAACTGATTGTATCCAGAGCAATTAGTTGTTGGACATGGCAAAAACATAACACAGACACGCACACATATCTATGCATATATAAATATATATATATATATATATATATATATATATATATATATATATATATATATATATATATATATATATATATGTATGTATGTATGTATGTATGTATGTTTGTATGTATGTATGTATGTATGTATGTATGTATGTATGTATGTATGTATGTATGTATGTATGTATGTATGTATGTATGTATGTATGTATGTATATATATATATATATATATATATATATATATATATATATATATATATATATATATATATTTATATATATATATATATATATATATATATATATATATATATATATATATATATGAATCATATTTTACCCATGACCGGGACTCGAACCTAAGATACATGATTCCTGTGCCAAGGCGCTATCATCCACACCACTGAAGGTCTAAAGGAGAAGCAATCCTTACTTCTTGAGTGCTATACTAGGAAAGAACGCATTCTATCTGAATGCCTTTTATTAATTTTACTGCTTCTCCTATATAGTTGAGGTATGAATTAAATGCAAAATGCGGAGCCACGAGTAAGGTTAGAAGCTGTAATATGAACAAAAAGGCATTCAGACAGAATGCGTTCATTCCTAGTATAGCAGTTAAGCTGTAAGGTTTGCTTCCCCATTAGAAAACCAGTGGTGTATTTGATAGCGCCTTGGCATAGGAATTATGTGTCTTAGGTTCGAGTCCCAGTCAGGGATAAAATATGATTCATGTTTTCACATATGTTCTTGTGTTTATTTGATTATTATTAATGCCTATGTAGTGAAGATATGAATTAAATGTGAAAAACGGAGCCACGAGTGAGGTTAGAAAAAGCTGTAATATGAACAAAAAGGAATTCAGATAGAATGCGTTCATTCCTAGCATAGCAGTTAAGCTATAAGGTTTGCTTCCCCTTGAGACCGTCAGTGGTGAAGTTGATAGCGCCTTGGCATAGGAATTATGTCTCCTAGGTTTGAGTCCTTGTCAAGGGTAAAATATGATTCATGTTTCACATATGTTAATGTATTTATTTGCTTTATATATATATATATATATATATATATATATATATATATATATATATATATATATATATATATATATATATATATATATATATATATATATATATATATATATATATATATATATTATGGCTTAGCACAGTGGTTCTAACTCTTTTTTCACAAGCTCGTGGCTCCCATTCTATTTCATCCGGTGTCCCCCAGCGAACAAGTGAAACGGATACAATATTACATTAACAGGAAATTATTAGAACGATATCTGCACCGCACACTTAGCAACTGGACATCTTGGTGCAGTTTCAGATAGAGTCCCTGTCTGCAACACACACTGGGACTGGGCCTGTGAAAGCTCAAGCAACCCGTTAAGAATCAGGAAATATAACGCCGTGAGTCCCTTAAACTCTTCTCATGGCCCCAAAGATAGCCACAACTCAAGGTTGAGAAACACTGGTTTAGCATGATAGAGTAATGTATTTCTACTTAATGCTCCTGAACACTATGTTTCAGCTATCTCCTTTGAAGACTATATAGAGAGAGCCTTCTCCACTGACGCAAAAGTCTCATAGCCAGAAATGATCTTCATCACTAAGTCTCTTCTGTCTTGATATACGGGCTATTATTATTATTATTATTATCAGTATTATTATTTTTATTATTATTATTATTATTATTATTATTATTATTATTATTATTATTATTATTATTATTATTATTATCATTATTATTATTATTATTAATTCTATTTGTAGTAGTAGTAGTAGTAGTAGTAGTAGTAGTAGTAGTAGTAGTAGTAGTAGTAGTAGTAGTAGTAGTAGTAGTAGTAGTAGTAGTAGTATGCCACCAACAATAATAATAATAATAATAATAATAATAATAATAATAAAATAATAATAATAATAATAATAATAATAATAATAATAATAATAATAATAACAACAACAACAGTTCGCGTAATCAGTGATCATAACCATAAAAATAACGAATGAGATTTCTGGCTCATACGCTTGAAAAAAGAGAGAGAGAGAGAGAGAGAGAGAGAGAGAGAGAGAGAGAGAGAGAGAGAGAGAGAGAGAGAGAGAGAGAGAGAGAGAGAGCTATGCCTCGGAGTATGAAAGTAAGAGGTCTTTGTTTATTTTAATAAAGTAACTCCTTTACTGCTTTATGACTAGGTAAATACATACAAATGTATATATATATATATATATATATATATATATATATATATATATATATATATATATATATATATATATATATATATATATATATATATATATATATATATATATATATATATAAAATTCCCAAAATGTAATTTCCATTCCAGACACTTTGTACAGCTGGGTCTAGGCACTGGTAAAAGTTGCCGTGCTGACTGCCAAAAACTTTGAAAGTTTCACTAGGCTGCATACTAATTTCGTCTCATTGTACCAATGCTGCCTGTTTTTCTATTTTAATCGGGAAGTATGGACTCTCTCTCTCTCTCTCTCTCTCTCTTATCATAGGCTGCGTGTACCGCCACCCCAAAGCCTCGGTAACCTCTTTTAGCTATATTTTGGACGTTTTTAAGGAGATAATTTTAAAAAACAAACCAGTTTTTATATATGGCGATTTTAATGATGATCAACTAAAAAGAGAAAATAAAATGAGTAGACTTATTAAGAATTTAAATCTAGAACAGATTATAAATAAACCAACTAGAATCACTCCCACTTCAGTTTCCCAAATCGATCTAGTAATAACAAACTCCAAACATATGATAACTAAGTGTGACGTAATGCCAAGCCCTATAGCAGACCACGAGGAAATTGTAACGTCCCTAAATATTCGCAAACCAAAGAGACAACCAATCTTTAAAACATTCAGATGCTTAAGAAATTATTCACAAGAATTACTTTGTAGTTTACTTATGAATGAAGTACATAAATTAAATGAAATTCTATATACCGATAATATTAATACACAAGTAAATATTTTAACCAGTGTCTTATCATCATGTATAGATCGATGTGCACCACTCGTGACAAGAGAAATATTTCGTCCCCCCGCTCCTTGGATAACAGATGACATAAAAAACATTATGAAAGAAAGAGACAAACTGCAAAATGAAGTAAAACTACAAAGAGATAATATCCCTTTAAGAGAAAAGTTTACAGAGCATAAGAAACAAGTAAAATCATTAAGTAACAGTAAGAAACAGTATTACAAAAATGAATTTCAAAACGCTAAAGGCAATATCTCTGATACATGGAAAATTGCTAAAACCATGCTTTCCAATAACTGTAATAAAAGTAGTAACATATCAATTATACCCGATGAGGTAGATGTAAGTGCTAAAGCAGAAGAGTTCAATAATTTTTTCGCTGAAGTGGGGAAAAAAACATTTGAAAAAACAACAAAAGAAATAATAAATGAAATCAATAATAGTAATGGTGGTAATAATAATGATGACGGTAGTAGTAATAATAATAGAAATGTTGATAATGGTGTAAATAATAATGATGGTGGTAGTAATGGTAATGATAGTGGTGATGATGGTAGTAATAATAATAATAATGTTCAAGAACATAGTGCATTCAATAGAAGTAATGATGTCTTTAACCCTACTACAGTAGATTGTAATACAGTAATCTTAGTAATAAAAAATCTGAAAGACTCTAATGCATACGGATCAGATGGAATTTGTTTTCGTTTTATTAGAGATTCATTATTTGTAATAGCTTATTATCTGACGGTAATAATCAATACTTCCATAGTTACCAATATCTACCCAGATTTATGGAAAAATCCCCATGTAATTCCTGGTTTTAAAAATGGAAATCCTGACGACGTCTCTAACTATAGACCAATCTCTTTACTACCAATTTTATCAAAGATACTTGAAAAGATTGTTGCAAATCAGTTAAGTGAGTTTCTTGAAAAAAATAAACTTATTGCAAAAAGTCAACACGGTTTCAGGCCAAAATTATCAACTGAAACTGCCTTATTGAAAATATCAGATGAAATATACAAAAATATAGATAATAAGAAAATATCATTGCTACTACTACTCGATCTTTCTAAAGCTTTTGATAGTGTACACCATACCACTCTATTAGAAAAATGCAAAAAAATGAACATTGACCCAAGCTGGTTCGAGAACTATTTAAAAAACCGCTACCAGTCAGTCAGAATAAAAGATGTAGTCTCAAGTCGCAAGAAGGTATTGTTTGGGGTCCCTCAGGGATCGATCCTAGGACCTATACTTTTTCTAATATATGTAAACGATCTAGTAAAATATTTACCTAACTGTTATGTCATTCAATATGCTGACGATACTCAAATCTTAATTGAAGGAGAAATTAATGATTTAGAAAATATTATTCGTAGAGCAGAAGAAATTTTGTATATGGCTAAACGTTACTTTCTAAAAAATGGTGTTACTTAATGAAACTAAAACCCAATCTATTCTTATCGGATCCAGACAATTATTATCAGAAGTTGATGACAATCTTCATATAAATTTTAACGGTAATATCATTAAGCCAATGAACTCGGTAAAGAACCTAGGTGTCTATTTTGACCGTTACATGAATTTTGAAATGCATATAGATGAAATTTATAAAAAAGTAATGGGTACTCTAATATATCTAAATAGGGTAAAAGACTCATTTGAAACATCAACTCGTATAATAATTGTCCAGTCCTTAGCTATGAGTTTAATTAATTACTGTCTCAAAGTTTGGGGATGTACAAATAAGACTCAATTACAAAGAATACAAAAGTTACAAAACTTTGCAGCACGAGTGGCTGTTGGCAATGTAAGAAAATACGAGCACATCTCTCCTGTTTTAAAAGATCTAGAATGGATAAAGATTAGAGATAAATATGTTTTTGATATATGTACCTTTGTTTTTAATATACTAAGAAACAATATTCCTGATTGCTTGTATAATTTTTCTACAGTAAGCTCAGTTACCGGGTTAACTACCCGTCAAGGGGAAGATTTATTAGTACGAAGGTCTAAAACTGATATTGGCTCAAGAGATATAAACATTCGTGGACCTCATTTATATAATCAGCTTCCCAGAGAACAAAAAAATGCTGGTTCAGTGTAAACTTTTAAATATAATCTTAAGAAGTTGCTCTTAAAGGAAGATTTTACTTGTAAATTTTAATGGTACACTCATCTTTATGATTTGTTTGTTTTAGTATGTCTATATCGTACACCACAGATGTCTATCTGGAATATATATGTATCTTATTTAAATACCCAATGTACATTGGAATAAAGGATTATTATTATTATTATTATTATTACTCTCTCTCTCTCTCTCTCTCTCTCTCTCTCTCTCTCTCTCTCTCTCTCTCTCTCTCTCTCTCTCCATATATATATATATATATATATATATATATATATATTATATATATATATATATATATATATATATATATATATATATATATATATATATATATATATATAAATTTTACCGCTTGCATAGGATCTCTATTTACGCTATCTTTCTACAAATATTAAGTTGCCTATGAACAGCTTCCATACGCGAACCTGTAGTGCTTTCTATCGAACATCCTGCATAATATTTTCATATATCCACCTGCCTACTTTTCTGCTTATAAATATCTAAATGAGGTATATTAGTAATTTTGTTAAAGCTATCTGCCATTTAAATTTATGATATGAGCAACTGTCCTTTCTCTAACTAGTGTAGGACATCTGTGAACTGAACTTAACCTGTTTGATCAACTGGGGAGTTAATCAACCTTGACACAGGTGGGAAATCAGAGAGATTCGCTGTTAATATACCAGAGGTGAATAATAAATCTACCTCTACTGCAAAAGCTCTTCATTGCGTATTAGCGCTTTCTTTGCTGTTAACTATTGAGGGCACTCATAATAAAAAAAAAGTGTGAGAATGTGTGTGTGTGTGATTATAAATACACACACACACACACACACACGTACACACACACACACAAACACACACACTCTCTTTTCTTTTTTTTCCTCTTTCTCGTCTTCTTTCTATATTCTGTGAGAGGGAGAACATGAAAATGAAGCCATCTCTGTCCCAAACCTCTCCCATCCATGGGTCGGGAGAAGGGGTAGTCATCAGGGGACTTAAACAGAGAATCAAGAAGTTAGAGGAAATGGTTATAAGCCTTGATGATAAAATTCGGAATATGGATGGAGAAATGAAAGAGAATGAAACACTCAGAGAACAAATAAGATCTTTGGAGGAAGCAAATAAAGCACAAGGGCAGGAGAGAAAGGAACTAGAAAAAAGAATAAAGAAGCTGGAAGGGGAAAAGAGTCAACTAGAATCTAGAATTTCTAAACAAGAAGATAAAAACAAACAGCTAAATGACAACCTAAAGGAATTAGATGTTAGTTCACTGCTCTCTTCTGAGAGAGACGAGATTGCTGCTTGGAATGTTCAGATTAAGGAAAACATTGAACAGTTCAGAAAAGAGTTCCAGGAGCTGAATATGGAAAATGATGCCATGAAAACGTCCTTTGCTGATGCACTAAAGGGGAATGTGGCAGTAAAAGAGGCTGTAAAGGTGGTGGCACTGGAAAACATACAAACAGTTGACTATAAAGAGACAGTAATCGAAAAAATGAAAGACGTTGTGATGGAAAGGGCAAACCCACTCATCAGAGAGGCACTTGATAAGGAGAAGACAGTGGTAATCTCAGGCATAAGTGAATCCCAGGAGCCAACATGGCAGGGGAGACTTGAAGAAAATAAAGCTAGGGTTGTAGACCTGATAAGAAAGCTTGGAGTAGTATGTGGTCCTGAGGATATTGTAAACATACACCAACTAGGTAAATATTTGAGGGAAGGAAAGCCGAGACCAACTAAAGTAACCTTTGAGAGAGGGGAAACATGTAGGGAAATATTGTTGAGAAAAAAAAGTCTAAAAGACCTTCAAGAATGCAAAGAAGTGTTCATTAGACGATACAGAACACAGGAAGAGATGGGAAAGATCAAAAACTTGTTGCAAGAGGCAAGAAGGTTAAATGATGAAAGAAATGAAGAAGAGAAGAAAAAATTTCGTTACAGAATACTTCCAGACAAAGGGGAGATAAAGAAGATAATGACAGTAGATCAGGGGATGGGGCCTCATTAAGATTGTTATACACAAATGCTGATGGATTAGCTGGTAAGGCAGTAGAATTAAAAGATAGGATTCACAACAGTAAGGCAGATATAGTAGCAATTACAGAGACTAAGTTGAGTGAGGACATAAACAGTGTCACAGTTTTTCCTAAGGGCTTCAGAATACTAAGGGTTGAAAGATGTGAGAGGACTGGTGGAGGGATAGCACTGCTCATAAGTGAGAGGATTCAAGTTGAAGAAATAAACTTGGCTATAGAAAGTGAGTTCAGGGAATTTCTTGTTGCTCGCATAAATACTGGGTCAGAGAGCATTATAATAACTGTTGTATACAACCCACCAAGGAACCAAAATAGGCTTGAAATTTATGAGGAAAGTCATATAGGTACTATTGAAGTCATAAACTCAGTTGTTAGCATGGCACGGGAGAAAAAATGTAGGATTTTGATTATGGGAGACTTTAATCATAAAGAGATAGATTGGATAAATCTTGACCCACACAGTGGTGAGGACTCATTTGGGGCAAGATTCCTAGATTGCGTACAAGGGAATTTCCTACACCAACATGTAATGGAACCAACAAGAGCCAGGGGTGGGGATGAGCCATCACTACTTGAACTAGTGTTCACAGATAATGTGTTGGATATTGAAAATATTGAGTATGAACCACCAATTGGAAAGAGTGACCACTGTGTGTTGTTGATGGAGTATATCATTGAAGACATTCTTCCTGAGAGTAGAGGCACTGAGGACATGAGGAGGAACTATCCGAAAGGAGATTACATCAAAATGAATGAGCTCTTTGCAGTTATTGACTGGAGAACCTTATTTTACAACAAATCTGTACAAGAAATGTATGACATCTTTTGTGAGAAATATGGGAAGATAGTAGATTGCTGCATACCTATCACCAAAGTAGGTGTAATTCATGCCAGAGAGAAATGGTTCGATAATGGGTGTAAAAGAGCTAAGGAGTGGAGAGACAAATGCTGGAAAAGGCATAGGAGGAGAAAAAACATAAATGCCTGGCAAACCTACAAAAGAGCAAGAAATGACTACCTAAGTAAAAGGAGAGAGGCAGAGAGAGATTATGAGAGGGACATCACCAGGAAGGCTAAAGAAAATCCCAAGCTTTTCCACAGCTTTATCAGAGGAAAACTGAAGGTAAAAGAACAGGTTTTAAGGCTAAAGAGAGCGGATGGAAGCATCACTGAGACGGACGAAGAGATCTGCAAAGAATTGAACAAGGAGTTTCAGTCAGTATTTACAGTAGAAAATACCCCACCCCCTCAGATTGCAGTGATAGAAGCTCAAGGGCCGGTATTAGAGAACATCAACCTTACAGCCACAGAGGTATGCAAAGCGCTGATGGATTTAGATGTTCATAAAGCTACAGGTCCTGATGACATATCCCCTCATGTGCTTAAAAAATGCGCAAACACAATATCAGTGGCACTAAGTATCATATTTAAGGAGTCACTGGAGTCGGGGGAGATTCCAAGATGCTGGAAACAAGCAAATGTGATACCTATCTTCAAAAAGGGAAGGAGGGATACGGCTCTGAACTATAGACCAGTTTCCTTGACCAGCATAGTTTGCAAAGTTATGGAGAAACTACTAAGGAAACATATCTCTCTTCACTTGGAATCCTTCAACTTTTTGTCAGAGAGGCAACATGGCTTCAGAGAAGGAAGATCAACAGTAACAAACTTATTAGAATTTTATGATGAGGTAAGCCAAATCTTACAGGAAAGAGAGGGCTGGGCAGATTGCATATTCCTAGACTTCCAGAAAGCGTTTGACACTGTTCCACATGGGAGACTTATTAGGAAGCTGCAATCAATGGCTAGAATAGGTGGAAATGTCTTGGAATGGATAAAAACTTACCTAGAAGGAAGGGAACAGAGGGTTAGAGTAAGACACTCAGTGTCTGAATGGAGAAGAGTTAGTAGTGGAGTTCCACAGGGTTCAGTTTTAGGGCCACTTTTGTTCCTTGTATATGTAAATGACCTACCAGAGTGTGTAAATTCATTCATGAATATGTTTGCAGATGATGCAAAGATTGTGAAGAAAATAAAAAACGAGAACAATGGTAGAGAACTTCAGGAGGATCTAAATAATCTGCATGAGTGGTCAGAAAAGTGGCTAATGAAATTCAATACCTCAAAATGTAAGGTAATGAGAATGGGTACAAGTGCAAGAAGGCCCAAGCTTGACTACTCGGTGGCTGGAGTACAACTTCAAGAGACAGAAAATGAGAGAGATCTAGGAGTAAACATACTGGCAGATTTGTCTCCAGAAATACATATAAATGGCGTAGTAAGGGCAGCATATGCATTCTTATCAAATGTAAGGGTAACCTTCAGGCACATGGACAAGGAAATGTTCAGAAATATTTATGTAACCTATGTGAGGCCAAAACTCGAATATGCAGCCCCCTTTTGGAATCCGCACTTGAAAAAGCACATAGCTAAGCTTGAAAAAGTTCAAAGACATGCCACGAAACTGGTGCCAGAAATACGCAATCTCGGTTATGATGAGAGGCTGAGGGAATTAGACTTGCCATCACTCGAAGCTAGAAGAGTAAGGGGGGATATGGTGACAGTCTTTAAATTCCTTCATGGTTATGATAGAGTGGATAGGGATCGATATTTCGATATGGCTGGCTCTAGAACTAGAGGTCATAGTTTGAAGCTTCGTAAGAAAACTTCTTTGCAGGATGTAAGGAAATACTTTTTCAGTGTAAGAGTAGTTGATAATTGGAATTCGCTAAGCGAGGAGGTAGTTAATGCTATCTCAATCCATAGTTTTAAGGACAGGTACGATAAGTATCACTAAGTCTAAAATGGAACCGATCAGGAGACGGGAAGATACGAGCTTTGGGCTCTTTCCCGTAAACACAATTAGGTTATCACAATTAGGTAATTACACACACACACACACACACACACACACACATACATATATATATATATATATATATATATATATATATATATATATATATATATATATATATATATATATATATATATATATATATATATATATATATATATATATATATATGCTTACTTGAATGCATGGTTTCTCTAAGTCAGAGTCTCTTAAAGATAAAAATAGAATAGATAGCGAGATCCCACAGGTAGCATTCCACATTACCTCAGCAGGATCACTGAGTACACCATTATATGTGAAGATTCGATCCAGGAACAGTATCTTCGGGAATACGGATTTTGAGAAAAATCTATATATCCATAGCAAATCTCTCAGTAAATGGTTCTGGTTCCGGTTTTACGTCACGGACCCCCTTATCAACCAAGGGCTAGGACGGTTGCCTTCTTGCGAAGGACTTGTTTTGGCAGATGTAATCCTTACGCTGAGTGCATGCCTCTGCTAACCTCAGACCGTGACGGGGCGCGAACCCTCGACCTGACGCCTCAGAGTCGGAGACGCTACCGACTGTCTCTCAGTAAATAATGTCAGTAAAATATACAATAATAATAATAATAATAATAATAATAATAATAATAATAATAATAATAATAATAATAATAATAATAATAATAATAATAATAATAATAATAATAATAATAATAAATATAAGCGTCACTGGAATGATGCTTACTTGTTAAATACTAGTTTCTCTTTCACTTTATCTTAGCCTGATCATACTGATTTGAACTGATCTGGTTATGTTTGCCTAGGTAATGTTAGGTTGATTAGGTCACGGCACAATGAAGGATAAACTGATATCTAAGAGGTATGAATCGTACTCCACTGACATCCAGATAAAACATCATGAGCACACAAAAATACTGTCCCCACTTAGGTATTGCATTATATATAAGAAAAACAAACAAATAAAAAAAGTTAATCTTCGACTGCGATTTCTATGGAAACCGCTCTCACAGAGACAATGTGAATGCAACTACAGAAATATTGTATCCTCACTAGTGCTTAACACAAAAACTCCTATAGCATGTTATATATAGTTGACAAATAACGATAGGCGATTTAGTACTAAGCTTACATGAATATTTTAGGGCTGAAGACATTGCAAAGAGAGCAAGTGCAAATTATCAACCATTTGCCTAATTTTAAATTTCAAAAACAAGTAACTAATGAGTGACTTGGTTTTGAGACAGTACTTTTCTCCAACGGGAGCGCAAAAAAAAAAATAATAAAAAGTAAAGGCAAAAGATATAGTAGTAGCGCTCACCATAGCCATTGAATCTTTTCAACATGACAGCTAGTTCCTCGTTAAATTCAATTTCCTATCCACAGGCCTGTATATTTCCATTTTGTTATGCAAGTCGCAATCATAATGGCTGGAGGCTATGAAGAGGATGATACCTGCATAATGTTTAAATCCAAGAGACACACCCCAGAAAAGGAATTTGCTATTGCTTCATTTTGCAAGATCTCAAGGGTTTTTGACATTCAGGTCATTTCTGTGACAATTCCATGAAAACACTGTTTATAAACGATATGAATTAAAAAAGTAACGTAGATAGTTTTATATATATATATATATATATATATATATATATATATATATATATATATATATATATATATATATATATATATATATATATATATATATATATATATATATATAGAGAGAGAGAGAGAGAGAGAGAGAGAGAGAGAGAGAGAGAGAGAGAGAGAGAGAGAGAGAGAGAGAGAGAGAGAGAGAGAGCCAACAAACTGCTAAACAGGGATTTTCATTAACAATCAATATAACTCTTTAAAGCTCATCTAATTTTTTTAGCAAGTATAAATATGATAACTTAATTTCGATCCAAATATACGATCACACGAAAATATTCCACACTAGATAATGTCTTTTTAATGTTAGTATACATTAATAGAAAGCGTTATACAATGTTTCTATATTTCTACCAAAACGGCAAAATTACCTTATCAACTCAAACAAACTCACAGAAAAATATATTGGCCAAATCATATCACTATTCACTTTACTACAATTAAGGAGGGGGAAAAAAACAAGTATGAAAAGTATCTCGAATTATAAAAGAACATAGAAAACGGGATTTGATCTGCCTTGCATTTCGTACCATGCGGGAAACATGAGGGCCTATGTTTACATGTGTGAAACCAGTTCGATAAATTTTAACATATCTCTACTGATTTTTCACACTGTAGGTTTGGAACATGTCAAAAATTGTTTATTGTTCTAAAGAGTTATTGCTTAACAACACTTTCCGCTTGTTACCGGCACTTAGGAATCGTCATAATCCCGTGAAATACGAACTATTCAATTATATTATTTCCCTTTTTGTACAATTCACTATTCCGCATTTTACTGGTAGGAACAGTGTTGCCAACTCAAAAATCATAGGATGCATTGCAGAATTGCTGAATCGCCTTTTGGCTATCAAGTATCAGGTATGCTTTTTTGCTTTTAAATATAACCGACAGTAATCAGAAAATAACTGAAATGCAATTTTTTTTTCGTTCTTAGTCGAAGTCAAGGTAGTTGAATATTATTCAATGTTAGTGAAAAGTTTTATACATCTTACTGAGATTCTTCTACCTCTCCAATAATTGGTAAGTAAGCCACTACGGAAATAACATCAATCGTTAGTTTCCAATATTATTTATAGTTTAAAAACTAACTTTTTTATTATTTTAACTAGTTTTGAGAGCTTTAATCATACCTCAACACAACGTCA